>JAWWEQ010022213.1:0-28514 GCA_035583055.1 Torymus tubicola | reverse complement strand
TGTGTGTGTGTGTGTGTGTGTGTGTGTGTGTGTGTGTGTGTGTGTGTGTGTGTGTGTGTGTGTGTGTGTGTGTGTGAATATATATGTATGTAAGGTTAGGTTTCCATTATCTGGATTAGGAACCAGGAAGATCGTCGTCCCACTCGCTTCTCGTCTTTGAAACGTCGATGGACGCGTCGCTAGGAGAAGGGAGGATAGAGACAGAGAGAGAGAGAGAGAGAGTCAGACAATGTTTGCTACTTATGCAGATTGCTTTGTGAAATACAGTTATTCGCGCGTAATGCACGTCGTCGCTTCAATTTAATCGCGAGCAGGTTAGAGGAATTTGGTGTCTTGGAATTTCGGTGTATGGGTAGAAGGGGGAGATCGGATGGAAGGATGCGCTTTCTATTCATGGATGCTCTTGAGAGATTAGTAGGTTTTTTTGTTTGAAGAGAGCAAGTTGAAGGAAGTGGAATGAATGGGGTTCGTATGAATAGCAGTTCTTGACTGAAATTTATTACGTGGTATTGAGATAGAGAGTTATAACTTCTATTTCACTTTAGTGCCATTTTGCATGGACTAGGGGTAATTTTCATCGTTTAAAATATTAATTGGAAGTAATTATTTTTGTAGTCTTCAATGCTAGTTATTCATTCGTAGCTTAGCATTTTGTCGTAGCACGTATGTTAGATATCAGCAATGTAAACATGAGATATTAAAGGCATGATTTTTTTATGAGCGAAGTGTAGTTTATCATGTTCTTAACGACCGGATGATCGGAATAAAAAAAGGTCAGAACGATTAAACGTTAGGGATCATTCATTTCATTAGCTCGTTAATCGATTTATCGTGATATTAACGAACGCTTGCCAGACTAATTTTCTGATAATCTTACCATGTTCTTTGCGGATAATTATTCTAATAACATTGGGTCTTATTAGAGACAGATGCAATTATGTATTATCTAGGAAATATTTATAGAGACATTTTTTGAATATTCAAAATTTAATTCAATTTACTACAAAAAATGAAAATTTTACGGCGTAATTTAATAAGAATTTCAGCTAAGACAAAAGTACCAACGATAAAAACATAAAATGCCATGATCCTTTTCTCAAAGAAAATTAACATATTATAAATGTCCATATGAATTACGAGAACCAAAATGACAAAGACCACAGTCAAAGTGAAAATCCAAAAGCTAAAAACTTTTACAACCCAAACATAAAATCTCTCAAAAGGCCATAAAACCTCGCTACTACAACCCAACCTATCAAAGCATCAACGTCAACCTAATCATCACCTCAAAATTATCGCCGTGTCACAACAAAACCCAAAAAGAAAACCCCCAGCCATCAGCGAAATGACGTGTATATGCGAGCTCGTTTTTTTTAATTATAGCTTCTTAGGCAAACGCGGATCGCGTTTCACAATTAGCAGCGGACGCGCGTTATTATTTCGCTTACGCTCGAACCACTGTTCCCCTTTTTTTCTTTTCTTATCCAATTAAGTGAAATGAGTACGCGCGCGTCCGCAAACAGTTGCGAATAGACGCGAACACGGACGACTGATCCATATTTACTGCGTTAAAAGGTATAGAGGCAAGGACGCGTATAGAAGTGTGGGTATACGAGCAAAGGTGTATATGCTAATAACGTGTGTGGATACGTAAATACGCGTGTGTATGTGGGTGGGAAAACACAGTTAATGTGGTTTAGGTATGTTGTAACAAGCAAAGAAGCTAATATTATCTATATATTTTTTTGTTTTATACATATTTATTTTTATTTGTTAGATAAAAATTCTAAATTCTTTTTGACGATTGCGTATACCACAACTTCATTGTACAAGCACGAAGAAAAATGTATCTGGAAAACACACGTTGGAGAATAACCTACAAAAATAAAAAAAATGACGTTATGTTTTTCTTTACTTAAAAAAATGCATGCATACATACATACGACGGTGGGTAAGCACTCGCCATTATGAACCTTACTACCCACACTGCGCCGCACACTGACCTCCAGATGAACAACGAGCAGTCGCTGCGTGTGCATGTGCGAGGGAACGACCGCATCCCAACGGATACATGTACACACGTGCACACACGTGAAATTGTACATTTTGCAAGAGGGACGATGTGTGCGGCGAATCCTGAAATTTTTAAGCTTACTACATTTTGCATGTGAGAGGTCGCGTATGGGTGTCTCCAGACGACGCTTTTGAGAGAGAGCAGTAGGATACCGCAGGGAGAGACAAAAGGGGAAGAGGGGATCAGGTTGTTTCGTGTGAAATGTTTATGGCAAGGGTGGATTTTTTAATAAAACAATTTAAAGGGTGTAAATGGCTAGAGGCTGGCTGAGATGAGGGTGAGAGTGTCCGGTGAAGGGTTTTTTATTTTAGGATCTTGATTGATTTTTATTGAAGGGGGTGAAAGAGCTTTGTATATAGGGTATGTGAGAAGATTTGTTTTTTTATCGTTGATTTTGTGGAAGAAAAAAAAGCTGGGAATTTTAAAGGAAAAGAGGAAAAGCGAAACAGCAAGATTTTTACGTAAATGAAAAAAAGGATCCGATAAGGGGATGAATTACTTAACGGGAAATAATTTGTAATATTTATGTATGGTTTATATTTTCACTTTTCTGCGAAACTCGACGATAAATCATCCTGGTACTGAAAAATTTCATACGAGCTCGTACGCGAGAGTCTCGCGAGAAATATATAGTGGCTGCGAGTAAACTGCCATATCCTTGCGAATTTAAAAAATTTGTCGCATTCACTGAATATGTTATGAGAGATGAAGAAATTTTGAGATATTACATTTTTTTTTTAAATTATTACAGAAGGTTCCGGGAAAATATAAATATAGATTTTTAATGCATTCATTATATACATGTTATATAAGATAATGATGTAATATATACGTATACCGTTTGTATGGAAATATTAAAGAAATATTTACTTTGTGGCGAGAAATATTGGAATTTTGATAACCTCAAGCAACGGCTAATCTTTAATTACTGCATATGATGTAGGGTAATAGAGGCTTTTACGAGTGGACACTTTGATCCTCTTCGATAATCCTAGATAAAATTTATTTACTTTTATCGTCGGCGAGATAATACTGCCCACGCGCAAGATAAATTAAATTTCTTCTTATATGGGGAAGCAAATAAAATTTTCACCTCTACATGATTCATTATTATTGTTACTAAAATGCTGAAGAAACCCATAAAAAAGTTAATTAAAAATCATATTGTCAACATTTTAAAATCAAACATTGAACCCTGACAAATTAAAACCTCCAATCTCGAAAATACAAATTCAACGTCTCTCCATTCTCGATTTACCTTAATCCCTGTCGTGAATCTATCCGCCACTCCATCATCCGAACATCCTCACCGTAAACCTTCCACTTCATTCGCTGGAAGAAGAGATAAAAAGAAATCATCACCACACGCGCGTATATATGCGGAGAGGAAAGAAAGACGTCGCTCTCGTTGCGTAAAAATAGCTCGATGCTCATTAAAATGCGTCGTAAAGCCGCACACGCTTGCGACGACGATAAAGTGTCCAGTCGCCCGGTGCAGTTACGATTCTGAGTCGCGAGTGCGGCCATTCACGTACATACGTATATATACACTTACAAGGGGAAGAGTATATACCGAGTGGATTTTTCCGGAAGGGGAGAGTTGAGCACGTGTTGGTCGCGCGAGCGTATAAGTGTTAGAGGGTAAGGGTGTGTACGTTTTATGAGGAAACGAAGAGGGTGGGATGGAGGATTTGGGATTATACTGTCGCGGTGGATGTGTGCGGTTTCATATGTTTTTCGAAACTGATGATATATATTTAGGTGATGTGTAATTATAGGTGTAGAGTTTTGCAGTTGCTTAGATAATTGAATAATATTGATTTTTCAATCTAGTGGTTCTGTTTAAAGAAAAGATTAAAAAATTTAAAAGAGGAAGTTATATTGTGCTTTCTTATAGAGAATACGGTGGCGATCCATTATTTATATTTCCGGCACTTAATTTTTTATGATACTACCGAAATTATTCATGTCTCGAAAAAATGTACGAGAAAACGAACTAAAATTTTAAGCTAAAACTTTCACAGAGCGGTAAAATGTTGTAAAACTTGTACGTATCAGCTCAATTCGTTATATTATCATAGTACTAAGATATTCTCATATTGCAAAGATATATAGAAAGTACATGAAATTTTTATTATGATATAAGCAGACTGGCAGAAAAGTGTTGGATATGAAAAATTCTGTAAGTATATGGAAACTTTTGAAGAACTATAACTAATAATGGAAAAGTATGAAAGTAGAATTTACTAATAGAAAAATGTCCTTTACTCATTATTATTTACTCAGTATTCTTGAATAACAAGTTAAATAAAGAATATTAAAATAATCTTTGAAAAATTTTAAAAAATTAAGTGCAGAATGCTCTAACTCTTGTCACATTCTGCTATTCTAAAAGTTTCAGGTCAAATATTAATTCGTTTTTGTCTTAACTTTTCCTGTTTTGACATTTATAATTAGCTGAATGACATAATAAATGAATTTAAAAACTCTACATGCTATCGTTATATGAAATTGGTGTTTTGTATACAAAAGTTATAGTCATTTGTCAAAAATGTACAACTTTAAAAATAATCTCACCACCAAAAAAACTTTCTGAAAAGAACAGTGTCCTATTTCTATCCACAATAATTAATCTTACCATGTGAACCTAAGCTAATGTTCTTCAGTCTATACATATGTAACGCTGTCTATTTAAAATTCCATGACCAACCAATATTAATCACTGCTGTTACACCAATAAAAAAAACCCCCAATGCTCTTCATAATTCACACCGAAAATATGACCTCATTATAGTCACTTAAAATCCTCATCCCACAAACCTCGGAATCCATATAGAACATCATTCATTTCTAGCTCTTTTTTTCTCTCATCAAACGACACGAATTCAATCGCTCACGTGCAGAGACGCTTCCGCTACGTAACAAGCTCTGGCCCCTCGCGTGCCATAACTTCTCCCCCCCCCCCCCACTCCACCCCTTCCACTACAATTTCCGTGTATGTGTGCGCGTTATATGCACTTCCGGGAGCGCGTCGGGAATAAACTCGCGAACGAGCCAATTTTTCTCTTCTCTCTCACTCACTCTCTTTCGTGGAAAAGTGCAAGAAAGTAGCGATCGATGCGCGGTTATTTAGCAAAACTCGCGCAGGTATATACTCAACGACTAATGATCTTTATTAAGTGGGTCCCATTGGATCGGAAAAATTAATTGCACTGGGTTTTTGCAAGCTCAAGCAAAGGAGAGAAGAAAACAGAAGTTTTATCGATTTGCTATTAAGTGCTGTTTGAGCTTTGTTTTTTCGGTTGGCGCCCAGAATTCGGGAATCAATTTGTGATTTGCAGCAATTAAGGTCACTATAACGGATATTGCGGCATATTTTTGTTTTAGACGCCAATATGTGTGAAAAAGTTTTTAAAATAGATTTTAAAAAGTTGAAAAAAGAAAAAGAATTTTCATCACGTTTTTCGTTCTAATTAATGGATTTCTTTATATTTTCGTTTTTATTGTTCACTTAATTTTTATACATGGATAAACTTATCAGATACAGTAATAATAAGTGTCATCGTAATACAAAATATATTCTAAATATTATCTTTTTTTATGTTACAGGTGAGCATTCGCAAACGGTTGCTATGTTAAAAATTATAAGTCGTCTCCACAACTGTGAGTGAAAAACAAACTCTAACTTATAATCGTAAGTTATTAAAATACTATTAAAATTAGGAAACTTCATTCATCTAAAAAAAATCAACAACATTCTCACCAGAAATAGCAACGAAAACGATAAAACCTTCCATAATTATACCAGTCTTACCCATTACATAATGTAAACGTAATACTTCTAATGTCTTTTACAGTTACGTTACTAAAAAAACAACGATAAAGCTGTTTAATTGTCGAGAAAACATGTAAATGAATCAATCTGGTATAATTAACTTTCTATACTGTCCGAGAACTTTACCGCATGGTACAGTCTGACCACACTACGCCTTAATCTACTTATCCGTACTCGACGTTGTAATACCACTTACACGCTTATTTAACTTATAAACCCTTTTCGTCTTCTTACGTACACTACTCGGAAAATTCCACCTAAAGTCATACTAAAAACAAACTACATTATTTCTCACTTCCAAAGTCAAGAAAAATATTACGCAGATTTTTACTCCTTCCACATACACCTACTTTCTCCCTTTTTACTCTATACCTAGAACATCCCATCTCGCAAAGACGCACCTCTCTCCTCTTATCTCGCATTCAGACTCATCTTCTTTTCATACATCCAACGTTGCGCTATATATATACGAATCGTAAAGAAAGCCCGCCTGGCAACCTTTTACCCACTATCCAATCAGCGTTCTGCGTTTCCTCGTTTGTTTGCAAACGCGCACGTCGATTTTACGGACTCACGAGTCGTGGAAATACGCACATAGTAGTAGCGAATCAATGTTGTCCGTGTTAATGGCTGGCGCGGTGTATTTTTGATGCGGATAGTGTCAATGTTTGGCATGGATTAAAGTGTAATTAGCGTGGTTTTAAAGGGAGCGAAGTGAAATGTGAGTAGAAAAAGTAAATAAGATATTTTGTCCGCATTGTCGTAGAATATTTCTATTTTTTTTTTCAATTAACGAATGACAAGCGTTTGTTAAGTTTTCTTTTTCTTTGTAATAATTACAAAAAAAGAATATTTTATAATGTAGGTACGACTGGAGAGTAGATTTTTGAAGACATCTATTTCTTTAGCAATAAAAATGTATGGGATAGTTGATGCGTAAATAATACAAAAAGACGTTTTAAAACCGAAAGAAATACCAGTATGTTGCAAAAACGCGATTAGAATTTATAAATATTCATAGTAGCGACTTTTACTTATGCTAATAGCATGTCCGAGCGGATTCAAGTATTATCTACACCAATGAATTTTCATGAAAATTTGTATATTAATTAGTTTTTCTCGTAAATAAATACGCAGCCATTTTGTGACTTTTGCTCTTTAAAATACACGACGATGAAAATTTTCCCAGAATAAATGGACAGTGATTTAAATCTTTTAAAAAGTATTATTATATATTTCAACAATGGCATTTATCACGTTCATCATATTAAAGGTTGATTTTCGTATTTACATTAGCATTATATGATACTCGTGAAGAATAAAGAACCTTTTTGAAATTATTTGCTCATAATTTTCATAATTGCTAATTTACCTTATTTATTCGCAAAATGTTTAATTTATGCAGGATATGTTTAATTTGCAACGTTCTATATAAACTACAAGAATATAAATTATACGAAAATTACGTACTTAATTTTCAGTCGTCGTGTACTATGAAGGACTGTGCATTTTATAATAATTAAAATTGCATCTAAATTGACGATTTTCAAAACCAATCACAATATTACCAATTTTTTTTCTATATTTTCTCAAAAAATAAATTCTAAACGTAAAAATATTAATAAATTAGTAAAAAAACGAATTGTATTATTTACAATAAACATGAGCAAATCAAAAACAAAAATACTCGATAACCTCCGCCTGCATTACCCTCATGTCGCGACGTCTAAAGTAGAAAAGGGAAGGATTTCTTTTTCTCTTTCTTTCCCGCTCGATTCAGCCGTAAAGAGTGAACGCTCTTGTCGCTAAGCGGCGGCACGATAAAAACGCGAGGCATTACAGAGGGAGAAAGGAGAGATGGAAAATCTTGGAAGAAAACGAACGGCGAGCCGCGAAGGGTTTATCTTGACAGGAGATTTCTGATAAGCTTTTTTTACATGGATTTAATGTTTAATTGAATTACCCTTTTTTTATTTGAAAGTGGTTTCGTAATCTGTGTGATGCAAAATGTATAATTCTTATTTTTTATAACGGAAAAAATATTGTGTGATATTTAATTTCAGCGCTTGCGTGTTAGAATTGTTTAAACCAATAAATTGTTAACTTTTGAATATAAAGTGCCAAAATCTGTGAAGTCAATATGCAATTGAGCTTAAATTTGAATGTTCGATCAGTTAGCTGTTATTATTATTGGAAATGCACTAGAAAAATTAAGTCAATTGATCACATTTACGTGTCGTAGTTTAGATAACTTTGATAAAAGACATAATTTGATATCTTTAACAAATGTTTTAGCAAGACGTTCATGAAAAAATGTCATGAAAAAAAAATTAATGTACCAACAACTACGTATCTTGCAAGCAGTATTTAGTCCAGTTAACAGCGTCATACTAACATAAAAGGTGAATATTTTATATAATTTTCACACGAAAATGCAATGCATTCACCTAAATCAACGTCACCAAATGCTACAGCAAACATCTTAAAAAGCTCAACTGGCACACACAGACACACACACATTTACACAATTCCTTAAAAAGCGACGTGTATTGAAATTCAAAAATAGCCGTGAAAAGGCCAATTTTATGTAGGTTATCATTCGCGAGATGTTTGCACTCGCGAAACTCGCCTTTTCCGCCGTTGAAAGCACCGCAACTTGTTGAGAAAAACCTCGCGCGAGAAAGGAGAGAAAGCTGAAAAGAGCACCGAACGATTCTATGGAGGAAAATCGATATGATATCTCGTAAGAAACACGAAGAGAGGCAAGGGGGGGGGAGTATACCGTTTACTCGCTGCAGCAGAAAGAAGATATTGAGAATGTAAGTTAAGTTGGTTCTCGAGGCGGTTGGAATAAAAATGTTACGCGTAAAATTTTAGGAGAAATAGACGTATTGCAAATTGTTGTATTTATTTAATTGCTTGAAGCACTAAAAATGATGGGGTTTACATTGACTTACTTCGACTAAACTAAACTATTATTTACTGTTTCATTAATATCTTTGTAAACTTTCTGAGTGGTCAGAAATTTCTACGTCTTTAACTTTCATAATGATAAAGTTTTTTTCTCAATAATGAATTCAGATGTCGATAAAGTTTTTCTCTCGTGTACTCAGAAAAAGGATTTGCTACAATTTGAATAAAAAGCATCAGTCTATTTGTTGTGCGACAATTTTTGCTTCTATAAAAGAAAACTTGCATTGAAATCATTTTATTTTACATAAACATAAATTATCTTTTCCAACAGATACATAAAGAATCTTGATTAAAACATTCTTATCCATAAAAAGAAGCATTTCTTTTACCGGGCAAAAAATGCACGAGCAATTACTACGCAGAAAACTTCACCGAACAAAAAGAATATTTTTATCGCAAAAATTTTCATAGCCACCCCTAGTCGCCTTTGTTGCACCTTTAATCCAACGAAAACACCGCCACCAAGTGCCAATAAATTAAGCTATACACAAAACGTCTTATCTCGCCTTCCCTAAATGAAAACATTCTCTCGCTCTCCCTCTCTTATACGAAAAATTTCCAACTCTACCCTTATCAAAGCGCAACCCTGACAATGAAAGAAGTCGGGTATCTTGGCCGAGAGATAGAGAAGCTCTGCTCAAGGAACATTCGTATGCGTGGAATTCTAAATGTGGTAAGCGAGCCTCACGGCTTTTGATCGCGCGCGCACTGCGGACGTATAGTGGTATGGGGATCTTTCAATTGAAAGCCGCACGTGCCGTTGTGGCTGGGTGTATACCCAGAAGATGCGCGTGTATCAGAGAAGTAGTGGTGAGAAGAAGAGGTAGAAAGCAAGGAAGGTGTGGTGAGTGGATTGGTCCTGCTGATAGAGGATATTTTAAAGCAAGTAATGTGTATACATGTAAGATTGTAGAAAATTAACAAATTGCTCTGTGATTAAACAATGTGATGAAAAAAATTTTGTTCAAAATTACTTAAAATAATCCTAATAAAATTTCTCGACGGATTTTTACAACAATTCGTTGTTGAATAGCTTATGGAGACTATGAGATTAGCGTTCATTAAAATGATTATCAGATTATCAGTAGCCTATACATTTTAAAATTTAATTTAGCTCCACTATCGTTCATTCATTTAAACTTGAATGAGATGGAAACTTTAAGTGCAGCTGACAAATTAATTTGAATTTTTCATTCTATGTTAACTACATTTCTATTCATTATTATTGCTTATTTAAACGCTACATATTGTTACGGCCATACTTAAAATTAATTTGAAATTATTATACAATTAATACCTCATTCACAATTAAACCACTCCAATCGAAAAAAAAGATCCATTATCAACCGAATTTAAAAACGATTCCACAATCTCCTAGCAATCGGTGCGAAAGCATCCATCCAGACCTCAACCAACACTCAGGCACTTTCTACCACACACACGGCCTACCGACCGCAGCTCATATCGGTCGAGATCGATACAGCCTGAATCCCTAATAGCCTAATTTTTCTTCCCCCCTCGTTCACCTACATCTACCGACAGTGTACAACCCTGCGACCTCCGTCGGAGGAGGAGGAGGAGGGAAAAAAAGAGTTGACGCGGAAGTGGTAGTGGGGTTGGAAGCGAGCAGTCAGGCGTACGAGCGACTCTAATAAGAGACTGTACAGTGACGTCGTGGTAGGCGCAGGCAAGCAACTGTGGGACGCTTTACTATTTTAAAGGGCGAGCGCGATTAATGGGGCCGAAGACGCGGCGCGAGGCCGAGCTATATGTGTATATAAGTGTGTTTTGTATAGTGGTGTATCGCTGTGTGGCAGCCGTGGAAAAAGTGGATGGCAGCCGGGATAATGCATTGAAAGTTGTCACGCGGCGGTATACGACGGGAGACACGGATTTGTATAGTGTAGAGCTTGGGTTTAGGGCTTTTTTTTGTTGTTTATGATTTTTAATGGATGTTGTTTCAATTGTTCAGTTTAAGGATATGATTGGGCAACGTTTATTTTTTAATGCTTTATTTTAAAGCTTAACAGTCAATTGCGAACAGATTTATTAGGTTTTATTTTTAAAGCTATTTTTTTACGAATGAAATATTTATCAAGTTAAAATACGCAGACAATAAAAATTGTTATTATGAAAGCTGAATGCAAAGGAAAATATAGAAACCGCGCATTGCTCTTAGTTTTATATTTATAGTTTTATAACAAAGATTGTTTTTAGTAAAACTTTCATGATATGAAACTTTAAACTTTTCCAAGGCAACTATCAGATCTTGGGGGGCAAAAAAACACTCGGCTTTATTCATGCTACGTGATCACACGTCCAATTTTGGGGACCTGCTACAAGAGATTGTTCTACATCGACCGGAACAAATGGTAGTCTGGAAACATCCAATATTCACTGAATACGACGGCCAGAATGAAACATCTGATACGAGTTTTAAAAGTCTCTTTTTCTACCTCCAAAATGTGTCTAAATCAGGGTTCCAAAGTGAAAACTATTTCGTCGTGGTTGAAACTTTTTCTAATACTTGTAGAAAAATTAAAATTAATTAATTTATTAATCTTCTTATATATTTATTATGATTCTGAAATTAAAAAAAAAAGTATATTTTCCAAATATATTTCATTGCAAAAGGAACAATAAAGTGTTATAAATTCTGATAATTTACGTGATAATTTTCCAAATTACAATATTGCAATGAAATACCTGCAGGAAGTTTAATTACGGTGCCGCTCTCATTTGATACCGAGCGGTAAATCTCTTTGAGAAAGCAAGATGCTATATTGCACCCATGACAAATAGAAATTGTATTCTCGGGAGAAATTTATATTACCCGGAACATTATTTAGAGCATTAAAAAACATGGAATCTAAAAGAAATTAGCTCATATAGTATATCCTTTGGGAATCGCTTCACCGAGGGAATGCATCCACGGACACGTGTATTAAGTAGTAAAAGTCGGTTATGGTTCAACGCAAATGCGCGTCGAGTATGCGCTGCGGTGGTAATTAAGTATCGTAAAGGAGGTTCATTTGAATACATAGAGGTCTTTTGAGGAATATAGTTTTCTAGTTTGAAAATAAAAATGTTATTTGTATTATCGTGGATCAAATTAGAAGTCATTTGTTTGATTAATTATGCAATTAATTTATAATAATGAGAAAATTAAATTTTATAGTACAAAGTATTCAATTACACGAAAATGTACTGTATACTTGATGAAGGTTTACTTTACTGTTAAATCTATTAAATGTAATTTCTCAGCCCTATGTGAACTATGGTAGGAGAATTTTTGCATCAAATGAAAAGACTTTCCTGATATTTTTCATGTTTAAGAGTTTCGAAAGAAAACATACCAATTTTTTAAATCAACCCTCAATAAAATATGAAACAAATTTCATCCCCTTCTACATAAATTAAAGCAATAAATCAATGTACTATCAATTTATTCTCACGTCACAAAAATAATGTACGATTATCAATTTCTTTGATCATTTCTTGTTCAAATACTACCAGTAAAAACTACCCTAATACGTCAAAACTTACCCCTCATTCAAAAACTCCACAAAAACCACCTAATAACACCTCAATCACATCATTCCTAAAAAAAAAAATCACCTGCAATCTATCGACCACACCTCACTATCTCACAGTACGTCCCCTCCCTTGACAGAAAAATTCGCCACGTCAAAACTTCGCCAAACAATCGCCTTTTCCACCCCTTATCTCTCTTCCTTTCTCTCCTTCCATTCCAGCGGGCTTATTGCACCCGAGCTTATCTCTCTCCCTCTCTCTTATTCTCTCTTTCTTCTTCGACCCCTCCAGGACAGTACAGCGACGAGTTGCCGTCATTTGATTCGCGCGGCCGACCACCCGGCCCTTCTTTTTTTTGCAACCGGTGATGCGGCGACGACGACACGCGATTGCGCAATCGCGGCCGAGGTCTTTAATAAAACGAGGATCCACCCTATATAGGCTGACTTGGTCTCGAGATTGAGCGGTTGCGCGAGCGAGCGTAATTGGGGTTGTTCGGCGTCAGGAGAGCGGTTGTTATTTGTAACGAGGAGGAATTGGAAAACGTGAGGGTGGTTATGATTTCGGCTACCTTCGTGTTGATTGACCGATCGTAGGGAGGATAAATGAGGTTGCTAATGCTGAGTAAGTAGTTATGTTGGAAGTGATGAGGCAATGTGTGAAAACTGGTCGGTAATGATCAATAAATAATTTTTACATGGTAATTATAATAAGTTATGATTAGTAGTTATTTTTTAATGGGACTTTAAACGTAATTTTTTTATGAGACAGTGACGTATAAATGAATATCTTATTGTATTTTATGACTTTGATGAGAATGCTAAAAGAATTATATTTAAATATAAAAATTGTATAATAATAAAATGGCCCACTTTTGATCGTAAAATCTAAAATTTTTTATACGTGATAAAGAAAAGTATGTGTAGATTTAAATATCTGAAGCATAAAAAGTAGCATTAACAATAGGACTAGTCTGAAATTAGCATATTCTAGGGGCGTTTTCCTGCATAATTTCATTTTTCAAATCTCTTCATCGCCATTCAGCGTCTCATTTGAATAATTGAAAACCAAAACATTTCTTAGCGGTTTTATGTATTCATGCTCTATTAAGATACGCTCGTGAATCCGGCAATATTGAAATTTTTACGTTCAATTCAATCCGCTTCAATTTGATCTTCGATCCTGGCAGATAAATTCGATTAGCCCAGATGGCAATATATTCTGGTGAAATTCGCAAAAAATATTGGCCAATATCAAGATGTAATGGTTTCAATAAAATATATTTATCTATTATATCTCTAATTGTCAATAAATTATTTTATTCACATTTTCAATATTCTCATTATAATTTTATAATTTAGAATATCTTTTTCAGTTTCACTTTTCTTTTTATATAACATCGTCCCTACAAAAAGTTACAAAAAACTTTAACACGTTTCTTCCTCCGAATTCGCCCATTATTTCAGATTTACGAAAACCTCGAAACCAGAAAACTCTTCACAGCTATTTTCCCCTCTTCAGAGAGCAAAAAAATTCCCTCGTCGAATCCAACATCATCGACGATTATCCACTTTTCCCTCGCTATACAGCACTCCAAAGTGAAACCGACAAGCGTGAGAGGCAAAACCTGGTTTTCCACCTCTCATCCGCCGCATACAAGACATACAGATATATACACATACACATGTGTGCACAAAAACACAGACGGAAGAGAGAGAGAGAGAGAGAAAAAAAAATTGGGCCAAGCGATGGACAAACGACGGCGACGACGACTCCGACGACGACGACTGGATTTCGCGCGTGCGGCGCGCGAACTTTAAAAGCACTCGGTCGGCTGCACTGCTGTCCTACTTACAAGGTTAACCAAAAATAGCGCTCCTCTTTGTAATTGCACTGCTCGCGCGCGCGCGCCGGTGTAGCGCTTCGCATGTTCTACCGAGTACAAAGCCCGAAGGCGATGGCGTCGTCGACGTGTCACGAGTCAATCATTTCGATTCCGCCAGGTTATTACGCTCCGCGTCGCCCTACCCTGCGGCTGTAATGAGACACGTGTAGGGGCATATAGAACCCAGGAAGTGCTGAGCGAGTGGATCTTTTACTTCTTTTTTTTTTGTTTTGCTGAAAATAGTGGAGAGCGAAATTGCGGATGGAGAATGAGTAGTGGATGTGTATGTACTTTTGGCGAAGGTAATATTGGAGATGCCGAAACCCCGCCGTGGTGGAATATAAGTTTCTTCCGGCGAGATGCAGAAACGAAATTACTCGCGTAAATCGTACTTTTTGCTAGACGCCATCTGGCGGAAAACCCATTGTTTTACATAAATGTACGTGTTTTGTTGTATGAATTACGTAAATGAGGATTCGGAGAATAAAGTTTCACGCGTGTTTATTGTATTAATAAAATACACGGTGAAAGTCGAGGGTTACATTTATAAATTTATATAACCTATAAAGTGGCGTGCCTTTTAGGAGTTGTAAAAAATTGATGTGAAAAGTGAAAAATGTCAGGTAATATTTTCGAACATTTTTACCTTCGTGAAATACGTTGTAAAAGTTGGAAATTGTATGGGGCATCGCAATAATTCAATGTCACTTTTACATTCGTGTGACTGTAAAATTTTCTTGTTTGATAGATTCAATTTTAGTCTTATCAAAATGCAAATATTTCAACAACTTTATTCAGTAGTATTAAATAGACTTATGCTCTGTATTTATGAATATTGTTATATACAGAAAATACAGCTGTTCTGTAATATAAATGATAAAATCGAAATTTAAATCATGATATATTTTACTAAATAGACCTGCGTCACTGTCTAATGGAACCAAATAAGACGCGGTGAAAAGATGTAACAATAATTATGAACATAATGATTTCGATAGTTGGTTAAAATGTAGATTAGCTTTGATAAAATTGTTGACTTGTAATAAAAGTGAATCGCATCTTTTTTTAAGCACAACCGATAAGTAATTTATGCTAACGTTTTTTTACTGAATCATGTATTTACAAATTAAAGAAGAATAACTCCTTTATTTTATAATTTAATACAATGTAATGTCTTTTTTGAAAAACGAATGCATGATAAAATTAAACACTTAAAATTTTGATATTATCACTATTTGCACTTTCAATGTAAACCTTGTTCTATTCTAGCACTGAATACGTGATAATTTTGTTTGCCATCTCTCTATTTGCCCAGCGTATTATTGAATCATAAGTTCTAAAATGCACAACTAATGTAAACGTCCCAACAATTTCGCAAAACTTATAAGTAACAGCAAAAAAATTCTCGTCGATATTATCTAGTAATTTTGCAATAATATTATCTTCCAGTATTCGCTCATATTGATACATTCAATTACGACAAAGTATGTATATTCCCACGATTCCTCTCACGTATAACGAATATCGTCCCTCAACTTTCGAATTATTATCAGAGGCGTATTTCGAAAAGCAACTTTCCGCTAAACCAGTTAAACACATCTCGGTGTACGCGTAGTTGAAACTATTTAAACGTTGTACACTACCGCGCAATAAAATTAACGCGCGATTCGGTATACGCGTATATATGTATACGTTCAGCTGATAAAATTCTGGAGTTTCTCATTAACCACGCTCATCACGATCGCAGTAAAAATAAAAACGCTTGTACAGTCCTGGCAAAGTATTTAATATATATGTATGAAGTTTTAGTGCGTTCACCGCTACTGAAGTATAATTAAATGCACGTATATAAAATCCTTTTGATGAAGGTAGACGAAACCAAAGAGCTGACGGTGTTTTTAATGAAGTTTGGGGTGAGGAGTTTATTGCTAAACGTAATACTGTTTGTTTATCTACTGAGAAAGTTAGAATAAATTTGGATGACTGTGAATTTTATTTCTGATTTGGAATAAAATGTTAAAACTATTTTGAAAATTAAAATGTTTCTAATGTATACGCCATTTTCTGCAGTTTCTAAAAATACCGTCATTTGTCTATCAGATATTTCATCGTCTTTTTGACATTTTTGTAATATTTGTTACATATTTCTTGCATTCTTGCACTTCTCTTTTTTTTTACTTATAAGAGAATAAAAATTTTTTAATCATGAATTATTAACATTAATCGGATGTCAACGCTGAAAAGTTTCATCTTGAACCCTGTTTTTCTGAGATTTCTATCTCAAATTGTAATATAGTTATATTATTTTCTGTGGCCTAGTAAATTTTGACCTTCTAGGAGCTGTTACATTTTGTTTTTTTGGTATTCAAGCGACGTAGATGAAAGGCAAATCCCCATTTCTTACGGAATAGTGGCAATCAAAGCGAGATATAAAGAAGATATTTTCTTTACCTTTTTTACTGCATACTTTTATTAGAGAAGAAAATGATATACACGATGTGTCTAAAGACAGTGTATTAATCATGTCGGCAAGCACTTGATACTAGGCAACTAGATGTATTTTAGCCTCGTTTTGTGTATAAATAAAAGCTTTCCAAAAACGGTCTCATACATCCCACGTCTTATCACCTCAATCACCCAAGTATGCATCATTCATTTCTCCAGCACTCGCCATTTCTCATAAACCCACTCTCCCCAGTCTAAACCATTCTCCGGTCTGAAACCTCACCTCTAAACAACAACAACAACATTATTAATTCAAACATCACCACTCGACGTGAACCTACAGTAAGAAAAGAAAAAAATATGCAACACGCCATCTGGACTTTCCAGCTACGTAGAACCGTGAAAGCGGAAACTCGCATTCATTTGGATAGCCAAGTGCTGTGCGAATGAAAATTCATCGCGTGTCTCGGCGATTTTTCTCTCTCTCTTCTCTCCATATTCCACAGGGCAAAAAATCTAAAGGGCTGTCGCGACGGATAAAGCGGCGAGTAATTCGAGAATGTATCGGAGTATACGAAGTGAAGAGAGACTGTTAGGGGAGACAAAGACGGCTTTGTCTTGTAACGAATGTAGACGTAGTTTTTTTATGTGTCTTGAAGTGCGAAAAAGTGCATTTAATCAAAAGAAAATTAAGATGAGTAATGTGAGTTAATAAAATGGTAATTTCGAATGCAATTGTACTCTACTACTACTAGTTTTATTACTCAATGCTAATGATCTGTTTATGTACTAACATTCAGTCCATTAGATTCGTAAAATAATTTAACTATGATGGATACATGAAACTGCTTTATTTTCGTTTTTCACTAACAGCTGTAAAACAATTAATTCAGTTCTTTAACGTTATACGAGAATTCTCTAAGGAAGAGAATTTTTAACTTTAATGTCAGAAAGTTTTTAATTGAATCGTCTTTCAGTACATGTTGCTTAGTAACTTGAAAAAGTGGATTTGGTATTGATTGGGTCATGAATTTTTTATAAGTACGTAGAAAGTTTTAACGTGCAATTTTATCGACTTTTAATGTTATCGTTACGTAATTTAATTTTAACTTTACTAAAATGTCAAATGATTATATTCGAGCGTACATTTACCAAGCGTTTAAAATGACCAGTTTTTGTAATAGCTTTTAGAATAGGTCAAACGTATATGCTCTAAATTAAAATGATATTTTCCGATCAAAATAACGAGCGGTCATTTAATTATGGATTGAGAGTAAATAAAATATAAGACACATATATATTTTCAGTGAAAATAACAATAATATCGTAGTTGTAAATATTTCAGTACCTCTTTTAATGTATTATAAATCGTAGTAATGCATTTCATCCCATTAGCTTATGCATGATTAATGTCGTCGTCGCAATCAACTTTAGAACATTAACAATGTCCCCAGATATCTCAAAATCACCGACAAATTGTATTGTAGCGAGAGCGATTGATCTGATGTAATTAGCACTGAACTGATTCGGTCATTGCATCAATTACACCCAAATCAGTTGAACGACAGTTTATCCTACCACTAATACATGTAACTTATACGCACCAACAATTCTTGGTTCAAAACCTCACCAAAACCTCGAAAATTCGGCCGTTCATCCTTCTTACACTCGATAAATGTAATAAATAAAGCCACATCAAACCACAAGAAAAATCCCTCAAAGAACCAGGAAAGAAGCCTCGGTCGCACAAACGTACAAGAAATTTTCCCCGATTCCCAAGAAAGAGGACGACAGGCTGGACCCACGGGACTGTTAACTCCCGAAAGATGTCTTAAGGTGGATGAGAGGTGAAACAAGAACGTAGATATAGTTTGCACGAGACTGTGTGTCACGATTGAAATTGTCGGGTTTGTTTTACGATGTGAGAGGCATACGCGCGAGGACAGGATAGGGGTCAAGTGGTCGTGTTGGATTTGTCGGGGGTTAGCAGCGAGTGAGGAATGGCGCAACACGGAGTATCGAAATTCGAAATTGGCGGGGGTGGCTCGTATGTTTGCTTGGTGTCTGTGCGAGAACAATGGTAGCGGTGTAAGTTTATCTTAGGGTATCGATCGCGTAAATGTTGGAATGTAGTTATTCGTAATATTAGTATACATTATGAAGAAAAATTAATTTTTTCAAGAGGTAATGTATATATGTACGTCTTTTTGGGTTCTGAAAATTTTAGAAAATTTAATTATAACGGAAGGATGGCTGGTATTAGTTTAGCGAAAGTGTACGCAAAGTTCTGGAAAACATGTGTATTTAGACTATTTCAAACTTTCAAGTTTATTTTTACGATTTAAGAAATGTTGAAGTTTGGGATAATCTTAACATGCAAGTTTTCTCAAACTTTCCTCTGCCAAATATTTTTAGAGAGACTTTATCTATATATGTTTCTAAAAGATAAATTAGCTCTGAATAAATCACTTCGAACGTTCACGTTTTTCTAAGTGAAAATTATTTTTATATAAACGTTATTTACATTGCAAGTACAAGCATTGCATAATACTTCTTCACATTATCTATTTTTATCGCGACAAACAAAGCTTCTTCCCCATAACCCCAAAAATACTATAAACCATCCACGACATCTCCCGCACGTAAACTCAAAAAGACCTCGGGTGACCCACAGCAAATTAACATCCCAAGTTCGCGCAACACAAGATAACACCATCCTTGGTTTTTCCTCGTCTCCCGTCTTATCACCTCCGTCCCTTTTAAGATCTCTCAGCGCGCCAACCGGGCGGGCGGATTTTGCGCAAAATGTTTGCTCCATTATTCACGCGTCGGCTTAATCGTCGACTCGCTGTTATGTACGTTAAGACGACGGACGTAGCTCCCCCCTTCTCTCTCTCGCTCCCTCGCGTACACATCGATTAAGTTTTCACGTGAATTACGACGTAAAGGGGGTCGGCAACGTGGCGCGTAGCACTTAACAATGCACATACGGTGAGCTCTATAAAGCGCGTAAAATTGTTTATGAGTCGCGAACGCTGTAAATTCGTATATTAGAAGCGGTGTGTATGTGCGTAGTACGTGTATACGTGCGGGATTTGAAGGCTGAGGGAAGTTTTATGGTTGTATAGAAAGGTAAAAAGTAACTGTTTGCTCGAGCGTGTAGCTGGCGAGAGTTTGTTCGTGGTGTTTTTCGCTGAATTCGTGTGCTGCTGCTGCTGTGGAAGTTGGCGACTGAATTTCAACAGTTTGTTAGTGGTACATTTTTTTTACTGTACATGTGCTGGAAAAATATTCACGAGTTATCCTAAAAAACAAATTAAATCTGTACTTGTAGACGTATAGAATAAAACGTGTGGAATAGATTTTCTAATTAAATAAGTTCATTGTTACATATTCAAAGAACGCAAAGCTTTCTGTTAAAAAAAAAAGAAAACAATCAGCATTATTTTTTGCATTTGCTTACGAAACAAAATTCTCTTCTTCCTTTCAACATAAAACATTTCTCTCTTATTTACATGAAATTATCATTAAAAAGATTACTTATACAGTTTCTTACGCAAAGCTATATCTCGTATATTATTTTATTAAAAGTTTAGAAAATAAAAAACGCGTAAAAAAAGAGATATAAAAATGATTTTGAATGTTACCTTCTTTCGCGAAACTTTTGTTGTGGTTTAAGTCATCAAAGTCTTGAACCGCGCAAACTTTCAAGAAATTTAAATGCTCCGCCGTCCCAGTTTATGCAGAATGCCTCGCATATTTATGAATGGGTACTTTTCCCCAGATATTTCCGACACGAAAATTGAATTCTAGATGTATCGCGTTATTATGAAGCGATTATGATAACAAAAATATATAAAAGACTTTTCGAATTACAGTATCATCGTTTTGTTATTATATGATTATTTTAATCGAGTCAGTTTTAATTTACAAGATCAAGTGAGTCACAACGTTTACGTAATTTAAATATTTCATTGTGCAGACCAATCTTAATGAGTGAGAACAAGATCTGTGAGTGTAACAACATTAAAGTAAATTAAATCAGATAAAATATGAAACAGAAGTTTAGTACTCTGAGAACAAGATTGACCGATAATAGTTAATAGTACGCTTAAATTTCAAATTTCAAATTGAAGTTCAAAAACTTTGTTATACATAAATTTATTTATGTCATTAAAATCATAAAACGATAACTTATTAATTTACGATAATTAAAAATCTTATAATTAATTATCACAACAGGTTTATCATAATTATTTTAAAATACTTCGTAAAGTGCACCTGCAAACTCAGTAAAATAAACGTGCTTCAATGATTTAACCTGGATAAACAAATTTATTTCAATATTACATAAACCATACAAAATTAAAAACAAATTTTTTAACCCTTTATCAGACAATACTATACTCCTACACTACTTTAAAGAAAAAATTCATCATAACTCACAGGACGCCAAACTTCAAAACTCTCGAAAACAAAAAAATGATTTACTCTCTCTCACTATAGTCATTCATAAACCGATGAAACTTCACTCCAAACTCTTTTCCAAAAGAAGCCTCCCCATTCTTTTTTTACTTTTTTTTAATTTCCTGCCACCCACATAATTGATAACGCTCAATAAATCCCTGAACCGCGAAACTTTCGACACTTTTCTCAAGCCTTTGTTCACTGGCTTTGAATCCGTGCTATTTCTTTTTCGGACGCCTGCGTGCGCTCACGAGAAACTTTTTCTCGACCGTCTTCGGAAATTGATGTTGCCCTTTGACGGGCGTAACGGGCTGGAAAACTCGCGAAACGAGCGGGAATTATATGACCAGCCAAGACGCAAGAGCCGCGAGTGGACGGATTATGCGGTAGGTGTGTAAAAAGAAGTGAAAATGATGGGTTACAACAACTGGTGGAATGAGATGTCTACTTTTAAACGGTACAAAAACAATCATATATTTTTTAAATTTTTTACCTGTTTTTCCGAGAAACTATTTATTGACGAAAATAACTGAAATATATTTATTTATCAAATCTTATTGTGTCATAGAGTTTGAAAGGTTCTTCAAATTGTATTTTTACTACAAATAATTTAGTCAATAAGAGTAGCTACATTATTTTATTATAAAAGTTATGATTCTATCGACTAATGAATATTACAAAAAGTATACAAAAATATTGAATATCAATATTTAATTATTTGAAACGTGTTGAAGCTTTTTCCTTCATTTTCTGATGGCTAAACTATATAATATTTAAATAATGTACAACCAATTCATAAATGTCTATTTCTTATTCATTGGCATATAAATCATTGAATGGTTTCCCAATCAAACTCTAATATTAGTTCGGAAATAATGGAAATCACTAATAAAAAAATTAAAAAAAAACTATAATATCACATTCCCGCGCAAAGTATCTAGATTCATCGAAAGCAACGGCAATTTATTCGCAAAACGACGAAATAAACCGAATTAAACAATATCCCACGGCCGTCGGTATAGCAATCGAGTATAGCCGAGCATGCGAGCTTTGAAATTGAATTACGGTAAACTCATTCGGTGTACAAATTCGCGAAAATAACGCACGCTGATGATGTATCCAATAGCCGCGCACGTGTGTGTGTACGTAATTTGCGAGCGAAAACGCGCGAACTTTCAACATTAGCTAATGAAATCGTACAAAGTGGCGGGGAGCCGTTACTCCGTGGAACAATTTCGAAACTCATGCCATTAATTCCGCCAAGTGTGTAACAATTAAGCCCAAATATATATACACCTTGGCTATACGCCTGTGTATGTGTGTATATTTATATATACGTGTGTGGATTTATGGGTGGATATGTGTATGTAAGAGGGGTGGTTGAGTTTGCACGTGTGTGTGTATTGTTGACGAGCATGTGCGTTTCATTGGCTTTCTCGTGCACTAACTCCCTAGTAGAATTTTACGAGTCTGAGTAAATAAGTCTTCCACGTTCAATAAAACCAATCATTCACGGTAATAAATTGTGGATACTATTTTTACTACATTTAGATAAATGAATATATTGGACGTGCGAGGCAGGACGTTTACTTGCATATATCTGTGAACCGCGTATGTGTTTGCATGTGTGTATATATGTGAGTATATCTAAAATTATTTGACGTTTGAAAAGCTTGAATTATAGAGGTTTTATTAAATATTTTCGTTAATCGATAATAATTAGTATTTTATTTTTGAAAAATCATACTTAATGAATTCATCGAAGCAATGGGAGCAGAGTTTTAAACGTGAAACCTGGTAAAATACAATATTAATTATTAATAGAAATTTCTCGGAATAAAGGTGGATTCCAGCCAATTCTGAAAGAACTTTTTAAACGAAATTTCCAGTTGGATATTCCATTGGAGTTTCCGAAAAAAAGTAAATTGAAAACGTATCATAACTTTTGTAATATTTTACATTTGAATACAGAAAATTACAACGTAATAGTGAAATAAAATATTTAATCATCAATATTTTTAGCAGCTTCACGTAATATAACTAATTGATGTTAATGGTTATAATGAGTGTATCGATTTTTCAAACCAATAGTTGTATCGTAAGTTGTTATTCTTTTAGTAATACGTACAATTTTGTAGTTCACTTCTTTACACATATTCATAGCCCCACCCTACCAACCAAGCGATACCCTTTAAAAAATCATTAATTCAAAGCCTTCACGTTTTCCCTCAGTACCCCTTCGAACATCATTATCCCATTCATCACCATCCACCCCTTACTTACCCGAAAAGTCATATACTACCCATTTACCACGGCACCAAGACACGTATCTCACACCGGCCAGCAACAGAGACTATTTTCGTCGAGAGACCTTCATATTAAGCCCTGCGGAGCCGGCGTCATCCTCTGAAAGCCGGGTACAAACACAGAGAAAAGCGAGAAAAAAGAAGTGAGAGAAATAGAGAGAGAGACAAGGGAGAAGAAGGCCCTGTCCATCTTTCTCTAGGTGCGAGCGCTTATGCACACGCCTCGGTGTCAAGATCGCGAGAGTAAGAAAGATTTTTCACTTTCTTTGCAGAGGAAATGAAAATACACGAGAGAGAAAGAGAGAGAGCCCACTTGTAACTCTGAAATCTCATTGTTGCAGGGTCGGAAGTATATGTATATAGGTGTGGCCGGAAATGTGAAAAATTGCGAAGCCTAGGTTAAATTAGGCGGGGTTAATTATCGTTCTGAAATGTTTTAAAATTTTAGTTGTGGTTCTTTTTTTTAAATGAAAATTGAGGAATAAAATGTAAAATTTAAGTTATAAAGTATAGCATAGGCGAAATAATTTTCTAGATGAGTAAATACACTTGCTTAATATAGAACTGTTTTTCCATTGTAAGAGCACCTGGAAACTAAGGCAATATTTCATAAAGGTATTTTTTATTTCAATAATTTTGTCTAAGTAAATTAAAAGCAAAATTTGGTATACTATATTGTGCGATAATATAATTTTTCTGTAAATTTTCACTTGCAAAAACAAAAATAAAGGCTCAGAATAGAAGCAGACGTATAATATACACAAAACAACAATTTAAACTTTATCAAATTAATATTTAAAATGATCAAACATCTGTTCTTATTCGTTAAAATTAATGAGCTCGCATTACTTTAGCAGTATTATAATAAGCCTTTGAAGTGATTTTCTGGTACATTGGACATAAATACGTTCTTCATAAAAGGCTTTTGATAGAGGCTCGAATTTAAAAAAAAAGAAATATTAATGTTAAAGATAAATGGAATAACGCATGAACGAATGCCCTACATTACCGGATAAAATTTACGCGCACATTATTTGAATAATAACCGGATTATTAATGTATGCACACTGTAAAGCTCTTCAAATGCGACATAATGGTCGATTCTCTCGTTCAAAACTTAACGATTTATTTTACATGGTATATACGCGAACTTGACAACGTCACGTTTAAATAGATAAACATTGCGACATGAGAAACAAAAAAAATGAACATCGTCAACACATTCTTTACAAAAGTCACGTATTTGAGCGCGCGAATCTGGACGCGAAAGGGAATCTAAATTAGTCCCATTATTGACATACACGCGTTCGCTACTCTTCGTGTCCTCGTCTGCGCATTGTCTGTTTCATATCTACCTTCCCTCATACACCTACACACACACGCACACACCCATGTTTTTCAGCGTGTCGCAGTCGATTCTCAAGCGCGCCCGCGTGCATAATGACTCGCGACTATAGACACGCGAGCGCAGCAGCAGTCCTCCCCCAAATGAATGAGGCAAACACACACACACATACAAAGTCGCATACATTAAATGAGCTCATGCGCAAAGCTTTCAAAGCCAACATCGTCGTCGTCTTGGTGCGCTGAGGAAAGGTGCGACAAGCGCACGACTGGCCTTTCCTCTGCCCTCTCGTGTCTACCTTCAAGGTGAAAAGAAAAAAGGGGCGCTGGCGAGGAATAAAAAAAGAGTAAACAGAGAGCGAGAGTAGGTGAGAAAACTAGAGAGAGAGAGAAAGGAAAGTGGAAGACGAGCAGCACAGTTGAGGACAAGCGAGAGAGGAAACGGCAATCGGCTTCTTTTGAGAGCAAGGTTTTGTGCTCGCCCGTATATGTGTGTGTGTTTACGTTTGCACAAACCTTCCCTCGGGCTCTTTTTCAGCTATGCTCATGCTTCTCCTGGTCCCTGATTTTATTATCTCGATACTTTTCCGCTGACTCTTTTCATTCAGCCTGGCTTTGTCGTTCCTCTCGTTCTCTCACTAGCTATATGGACTGTATATATACGTAGAATTTCATCCTCTGTGTGTTTGCGCTGGAGGCTCAGTTTTCAATTGTCACGTGCGTCTATGTTTGCCCTCGCGGCATGGCCAAGGGGTCGCGCGTATATATATATCGCGCGGATGTGAATTTTTTCGTTGTTTCGTAAACGAGTTATAGGATGTAGCTGTGATTGATCCCTCGAGCAAATGCTGCAAGCGCGTGCTGTGATTTTAAAATAGTAAAGCGATATATGAAAAAAAGAAAAAATTGTGAAAATAGCGTAAAAAACGGTTGAAATTTATATGTGATAGTTGTGGTAGTAGATGAGTAGGTAAAAATAAAATGAGGGATTAAAGTGTATACATGGTGTGGTGTACATGGCTTTACGTGTTGAAGATAAAAAAAAATGCGGTAGCTTGAGTATAGATAATGTATAGAACTGACGTGGCAATTAACGTAAGACTAATCGATGGAAAAATTGTGTCACATAGACTATCTTCATATACTTTTAGCGTATACTTGTGACAATATATATATTTATAAACGCCGGCTAGCTGATGTTTCATAATTACGTATAAATGCTTTCTACCGGAGTGATAATAACAAGGGTTCTACATTATGCGTGTTTTATATTTTTTATAACAATGTAGCAATACTTTTCACTCTATAGGAGCAATATTTCATAGAAAATTAAAAATATATTATACCCATTCATCGAATCTCAATGAAATACATAATTGTCAGCGTGAAAATATTATTTTTTCAAAATTTAAATTCTCGAAAATGACTGTATTATTGGGAATTTTTAAGTTTTATTATTCAATGAAAACAGTTCATTGTAAGTGAAAGTCGTCAAAGACTACATTAACTAGATATATTTTAATTTACTAAATTTATTATATTAATATTGGTATACTTAATTTTCTTTGAATACTTTTTGCTTATCTTTTTGCTAAACTTACAATCAATTTTTCGGTCTCCTAAAGACAGTTTCGTGATAATAAATATTTAAGTTTAGATAAAAACACTATAGAAATATGTTTTGAGGTTTCATGAATCAAAATACACTCTGTTTTTGAAAAATGTACATATGTATTTACAGTATGATTTCAAAAATATTTTAGGATAAAATTTTCTAGCTGTCTTGTCAAATCACAATTTCTCAGAAACAACCTTATGTATAAACGTAAAATTTTTATTAATTTTATATTACTATTTATTAAAAATCATATAACACTAGAACAATTTAATTTGTACATACCATGTTAAAAAAAAATGAGTACTCGTGTGAGTTTTCACATGACAATTATATAGTATGTAGGTTATTGGAAGTAATTATTGCGATTTTTCTTTAGTTCCCACATGCACGTGGATAATTCCTTTTATGTCCAATAGATGGCGCACTCCTAATCGCATACAGAGATATTACTCATAAAGTATAAGGACTATCCATGCTCCCATGAACATTTAAATATCATTAGACACTGTTACTTTGATACGCATTACTTTAACCTGTAACCTTGTAAATCCACAATTAACTTCCAAAATACGAGATGTCGTAACGCTTCAGATTCTGTATTCAGCATTAACGTCATGTCAAGTATATCCTTCTCTTGAAGATTGGTATAGCTTCCTTTTGGGAGAGGCCAGCATTTCTGTCTACAGAGTAGCTTGTTAAGATCATGTGTTTTCCACCTGGTGTTTTTTTCGAAGACTATTCGCAGCGAATACGCGTTAATCTTAAGTCTTTCCCTCTCTCCCGATAATAAAAATAAAAATCAACCAATCTTACTGAAATTCGGCAGAGACAAGTAGATAAGCTACAGCGGTTCTGGCTCGTAGTAGTTCTGCTTCAGTGCAATTCTGGCTCACAACAAAGTGAGCCAGAATAGTGGACACCTCGTAATACCACTGCTCTATTGCGTCGTGTATCAGTACGGTATCTGGCGAAGCTATTTGCGGTGGTGAGGGGAGTTGAGGTGGTGGAGAGAGCGGCACCTCAACCTCAATCGTAAGTCGCGTCGATTCTGGCTCACTTATATTTGGATTTTCTTACCATCTTTTCCTCCACCACCGTCTCCTCCTTCATCACCGTTGGCCTTTCCGATGCCATCACCACCACCATCACCGTTAAATATTGATGAGTGGTTGATGACGAGAAACAAACTCCTCGATGGAGGTTGAGCTGCCGCTCTCTCCACAACCTCAACTCCCCTCACCGCCGCAAATAGCTTCGCCAGACACCATACTGCTATATGACCCAGTAGAACAGTGGTATTATGAGGTGCCCAATTCTGGCTCACAACAAAGTGAGCCAGAATTGCACTGAGCCAGAACCACTATGAGCCAAATCGCCGTAACTTATCTACATGTCTCTGCCGAATTTCAGTAAGATTGATTGATTTTTATTTTTATTATCGGGAGAGAGAGAAAGACTTAAGATTGACGCGTATTCGCTGCGAATAGTCTTCGAAAAAAACACCAGGTGGAAAACACATGGTCTTAACAAGCTACTCTGTAGACAGAACTGCTGGCCTCTCCCAAAAGGAAGCTATACCAACCTTCAAGAGAAGGATATACTTGACATGGCGTTAATGCTGAATACAGAATCTGAAGCAATCTCACAGGAAAATAATTTTCATTATTATCTTTTAATTATTATGAAGATTGAATTAACTCAAAGATTAGGAAATCATTAAAAACTAAATGATCTATACTGCCCTAAAAATTTTCCAACCCCTTTACATATATCTCCGAGCTTATCTACTGAGACATAGCCTCATAATAACTTCAAACTGAGTTCGTTGCCAAAAAAATTAAACAGTTAAAATAATATTAATTATATAAACTAAAAATTTATTAATGGAACCATCAAATTAAGTTTGAGGAAGCCTTGTATTAATGAATTGGTAATGATTTTTTTGTGTATTTATAATATAATCTATGTATATAAGGTGTAATTATATACATTACATTGATCAGTGCAAATCAAACTCGCGAAAGTTGTGAAAT
>JAWWEQ010022202.1:0-28515 GCA_035583055.1 Torymus tubicola | reverse complement strand
AATAATTAGTCATTTCTCTTGGCTATTTACTGAGATTGTGCCCCATTTTTAATAGTCAAATTTCTACCAGGGTTGATCAGTCGTTAATCAAAAGTTTTCTATCCTTTAGTTAACTAATCTTTTTCGAGATAATGTATATACTTTAGACTATATAGTCTACGTACTGAAATTCATAAATTTAAATATATACAGTTTGAATATTTTATTAAATAGAATGTCTAAAAAAGAAGTAAAAAATTCAGTGTGATAAAATTCACTTAAATTTACATACAAAATAAGTAACTAAGTTGTTGAATTTGAAATTGTAAATTTTATCATTTTCTAAATTAGAATCCACACAGAAAAACTGATTAAAGTGTTTGATAACCACGCATATCCAGAATTTGAAGAAACACTCCCATGTACTAATCCAGAAATACTGGTTTTTCTAACACCTCAAAAGATAAAAAGGATCAAAAACAGCATTTTTAATTTAAGTAATATTAATATATAAGAATACAAATTCACATTAAAATCCGTACAGTTTTAAAACTGTTTTCTAAACTTGGGAAAGCAGAAGTACTTTCTAAGAAGCTTCAACAATTAAAATAACGGAAAAATAGAAATTTTTTATGTGAAGATTAATCATTATAGAATATTATTAAAATGGAATAATTGTTCACAACAACTTCCCTTGATGAATAAATACCCCGTGTGATAATCGTGTTTGCAGAAGATTTATGGCGATCGGTGAAATTCTATAAAGTAAACATTTCTCATTTTTCTAAGCATTTTTTCATCGAAAAATAATACGAGAATTCCTTTCTATTTAGTCGTCATCAATTAAATCTGGCCCGACTCTCAGCCCTAACATAACACCACTTTACAAATTGCACGCTGATGTAGCACTTAGTAAACAGTCTCCCGGAAAAAGCCAAAAAGAGAAATAACAGACCCTCCTATTTTTGTGCCAGACGTCCTGATCGCTGCACTCTCTAGCACGGGAAAAGCATCCGTCGAAATTCCACGAGATAAGCCACGAACAGAGCATTAAAATTTTTCAGATGCCCAAGCTCGGAAGTTTGTCTCTCTCCCTCCCTTTTAAGAAAAAAAAAATCACAGATAACGTATTGGTTGGATATGAGCGGAGACTACGTCCATAGGGCGACTCGTCATCCATTTACAACGATATCGCTGCCTGCGATCGAAGCGTATAGAGCCGCTACGAGCGTGCGCGCGCTCAAAAACAAAAGCCAGAGGAAAAACTGCCGAGACCTCAAGGGAGCGCATGCAGGACAGCTATCTCAACTCGTCATCGCAAAATATTCGACTCGAAGCCTCGTGTACCAATGTCTGTACGGACCGCCGACGTTGTGGACACTTTCGTGTGGCGGAAGCCGTGGCCGGCTGGCCTTTTTCTGGCGAAGCGCAACCCCGAGAGACTTTAGCCTCCCCTGCGCGCGTGAGTTGAGGTCGAGGCCGCGCGACGTCGACCCATCTTCTCTTCGATGCTCTCGCTCACTCTCTCTCTCTCTTTTTCTCTCTGTGGTGACGAGAGACAGAAAGGAGAAAAAAAGACAGAGAAACGGATTTTTTCCATCCGACTGTCTCGGAGGCGACGGGGGTTATTGAAATCTATGCGCGCGAGAGCGCTGCGGATGTGAACCCTCACAGCGGGGACTTTGGAGTCACCGAGGAGAGACTGCAAGAGGAGCTCGGTGACAGAGCGAGAGGAGAGAGAAATCGTGCCATGCAAAGTCGCGTAAGACAACGTACGTGACCTGATCTTGGCGCAAGCTCTCAATGGTGTATATATATGTGAACTTTGCTCCTGTTGCGTCTACTTCCTTTTCTTCCTTTTTAGTACTGATTTTTTCGGATCAATTTCATAGTCCTCTTTTCCCACACCCACGTATTTCTCTGTTTACATTCGGACACAGTGGGGCGTTATTTAGCTGTCGTGAATAAATTTTGAGCCAGATGTCTTGACAGATAAGTTAAAACTGTGGGAATTATTTGCAAAAGCAACACTATTCATTATAGTGTCATATAAGAGAAATTAACGTTATGTTAAATTTGAGGAATGGTCATTAACAAATGGAAGAATTATTCTGTATTTTTAATGTGTACTAAATTATTAGTTGTGACACTTCAAATTTCAGAATATCTAAAGATAATTGCGGTGTCAAAAATATCACTTTTTCGACCTAAAAAGAATTCTCAGAATGTAAGATATTTTTGCACTAAAACTATTTGTACGCTGTTTTAAATATACCGTAACTCTTATCATAAATAAAATACTATATTTTCTAAAAGTTTTTAAACTTATTTTACTAAATAAAATAAATAATGTATTTTAAGCGTAAATATAATATTCTTAATATTTTGGGTATATATTTACTTTCTCAACACTGATTAGTCCCAAGCCTACGCAGATAATATCGACCGTTTGCATAGTACTATCATAGTTCATGTTGAAAATGAAACTTAACGTCGACTATTTTCATTTTCGAAGTTGAAGCTATTTATTTTAAAGATTATTTTTATCACATTACTCAAACCGTGAAATAATTTGAATAAAACGTACGCGTCAAATCTAATTTGACTATATGACTCAATCGATATTTGAATTAAATTATTTTTATAATTTATATATGTGCGCGCATCAAATGGTTTATAAAGATTATAAAATCAATTACTATCTTCCTTTAATAAATTACTTTCTGGTTCACACATAAAGTTCTAAACATATTAGCATTAAATTTACTTATTATAAAAGAGAGAGAGAAACGGATATACTTACTCGCCAATATTTTTACTTTTTTTAAAAGTAATTTTAGAGAGATTAAATTTACTTATTATAAGCGCGTCAACCCAATATATTAATCACACTCCAAAAAAGAGTCTTATAAAAATCGGCAAGTTTCAGCGACATATCATATGTCAAGCACTATTTGTTTTTCACATCCTTTCGCCCGCACCTCTGTAACAACAGCAAATAAATTCTAACGCGTTAACGATCCCCGTAATAAATTCCGGCCTCCTTTGTGCAGCCCAAACAGAGAGAGGGAGAGAGAGAGAGAGAAAAAAGTATCAATGCAAACAACCTTGCGCCAGTCGGCGTGTGTACCATTGCCACGCGCACGTTCGCAATATCAAAATTCAAAATTCCCGAAAGATAGGGGATACAGCGGTGGGAGGGGGTTGTTACATAAATCTACGACTCGCTCTCGGATGCAGGAACCCTCGCAGCAGGACCTAAAAAGCAACGAACAGAGAAGGAGAGAGAAACACAGACTCACGCACACGCGTTCTCTCTCTCTCCCTCTCTCTCTCTGTATTTCTCTCGAAAAGAGAGAGGCTCGTAACAGTCCCACTCGCTCTTTCTCTCTCATTCTCGTAGAGCCCAAATAAGAAACTTTCGGTTTTCGGGGTCCAGCGTGCGCGCATCGTCACCGCAGTGTGTGTATACGTGGAGGGAGCGAGAGGGATAGATGTGGCAAGGGAGCGAGTGGAAGAGAGCGCGATGAAAAATCAGAGAGTGGGGAGAGACGAGGCTATAAAGGCTCGAGGGTAGCTCGCCTGAGGGACGAGTCGCGTGTTGATCGTAGTGGTGGAAGGAGAGGCGCGCGCTTTTGACTTGCCGCACGCCGCAGACGCGCGCTCTTCGAACCGACTGTTTTCGGCACTTAGTACGCTCGTAGCGGGGAAAGCGAGAAGATGACCGGCGCCGCTGCTCTTCGCTCGCATTGACGTTCTGTGTATCGTGTGCTATTGAGAACTGTTGCTGTTGTTGTTTTTTCCAATTGATCGTTTGTTTGACCGTTGATTGTCAACCGCAAGATGGGAGGAAACTCCAAGATTCTGGTTATCGCACTGTGTGCCCTTGTGATCGGTAAGTTTGCTTCATCAATTAATTGTGGTACAGAATTCGGTTGTCCGCGATGAATTGTATACAACAGGCTGGTACAATTGAATATTAGATCCAACTAAGAATTAGAGTGTATAGGAATAGTTGGGTTACTAATTTTCAATGATGTATTGCACTTGTAAGATGCCTCTGTTTACATTTATTTGTAGTGAATTTATAAATTTTTTAACTACTGTCGCTAACGCTTATCTCTTTGAAAGAAGTACACGTTTTAATACTTTTTCAAGCCATTTTTTAATAAAATTTATACAGTTTCACCTATCTTATTAACTTACTAATAACTTCATTATTATTGTGTACAATTATTTAAAAAAAATATTCAATATTAACTAAGTCCTATTTTCATATGAATAAGGCCACCAATACCGGTCCTCTATGTATTTCTAATAAATAGATACGGTTTTTCTATTATACACCAATAACAGCTGTTCAAGCACTATTGACTTTTATGCATCGCCTATAAATCAACAAACCGATCTCCGCTTATTCGTAAAGAGCACTTTCTACAAAAAAGAGAAATACATCGAAAACAAGAAAAAGGCCTCGGTGAAAAGTCCGCAGCGCATTACAAAATCCGGTAAACAGCAGCGTCTACTCGTATAACCCGTAACCGAAAACACCTAAATCACACCCAAGGGGGACGAGATCGTGCCGATTGATTTCGCAAAATTCAGATAAGGCACAGTACGCGCGTGTTCGCGCCGCATGTATAAATCGGCGATCGCGCGCCATATGTGTGCATGCGCGCGCATAACTTCACGCGCACCTCGCGCCCCGGCCCCTCGACTTCGCTTGAATACCAATCGAAACCATAGCAATAAAACGGACGCGCACAATGGAGAAAAGCTCGCGCGAGATGTCCTCGGGGAAATAAAAGAATTTGGGAGAGTGGACGTGGGGTGAGAGAAAGAGAGAGAGAGAGAGAGAGAGAAAGATAGATGGAATGGTACGGAGGAGAGATACGACGCGTATATTATAGTATCGGAAAAAGAGAGTGCGTATACCGTTATAGAGAAAAGATTTTATTCCATTGTCACCGTCGTATTGCTCGTTCCTTTCTCGTATTCAATTGATTGCGCTTTGGCTTTTCAATGGATTATATTCATTTATCATTCAGTGCTATATAATATGAAATGCTAGAGATTGTACTGGTGAATGCTCGCTCATCAGTAATATTTCTTTGTATAAATAACACATTAGCTTTTTAAATATTGATTCCAAATGGTTCGCCTCGTACGATAAACACAAGCATTCACACCTACATTAAAATCAGTTGAAAATACATAGAACACAACCTTTGCCTTCCTCCTTTCATAAGACATTCCTTCGCGCCCTTACGTCGCTCCTTAAACACTTCCCAATAGAAAAGGGAGAAAAGTGTCGAGCATACAAAAAAATTAGTCGTCGCCGTCGTCTCGTCGCTGAGAAAACATTACGCGAGCCAAGAAAACATTCACGGGCAGCGCATAAAGGAAACGTGCGCGCGTGTAATCGAATATTAAACAGTCGTGGGAAGTGAATACCGAGGCGTTTTTCCCTCCCTATATCGAGGCCCAACATCTATCTCTCCTCGACTATACGCGCGCTATGCTATCTCCTCCTCCTCCTCTCACTCGAAATTCGTCGGCTGCAATGCGCGGCTTACGGCGTCCTTTGCTTACTCTCGCGTGCCCACCGCAAGTTCGTAACTCAAACCGCTATCAGTTGGCTCGCGCGCGGGCCCAGGGATTATCGCCTTATACGCGCCGTCGATTTTACGCGCTTTTTGTCCCCTAAGAGAGAGAGAGAGAGAGAGAGAGAGAGAGGATTCCCTCTCGCTATACGCTAATCTCGAGGTCGATCTGCGGCGGATCTCCGTTTATTTTCCTCGAAACTCTCGCCACGGCTATACGCGCAGTATTTTAATTCCGTATTTATGGAGTTGAATGCGTGATTTTTCTATGAACTCGTTGACGATCCGCTTCGAGCGAAAGGAGAGAGTAAAAGAGAGAGAGATTGTCATCGGTGTTTACGCCCCAAGATCTTTGTCATCCAAGCTCTCGTGGTTTACGATGCATCGCGTTCCTTTACGGGCCTTTTATTGCGATATCGTACTGTTATTTCTTCGAAAATTTGTAAAAGAATTCATGATTACTTCGCATTTCCATTTCATTAAGTTAGCAATAAAAATATTTCATTGTTTTAAATAAATAAAATAAATAAAATAAATAAAATAAATAAATAGTGAAGTTTTAAATTAAAATGACAAACTAATGCATCATTTGGATATTCGAAAAGTTTAACCCTGCCTGACTTTAACAAGGTCAGGCTTAAAAAAAGGAAATCATTCAAAAGCTATAGTCTAATTCGACACAGCTGAACGAAATAAAGTTGCGGATTCCCGAAAAGCGCGCGACAACTCTCACGCACATATTTCACCGTGGCAACCTTTCTCCAGCGAGCAGCCCATAAAAAAGGAATTAACGAACCCGCCGTAGCTAAACACACTTCCTTCCCCGACTCCCTAATTCGCCAGTCGACTATCGGGACTTGTCTCCCTCTTTCTCTCTCGCACTCTTCGCTCGTGCTCCGCCTACCCCGTGTTCCGTCACACGGGCGCGTAATTCCAGAAACGCAGAAGGCAGGCATTTATAACTCCTCGAAAATCACTGCCGGGCCGCGTGTTTTTCGGCATTCCCGGCGACACTCTAGAGCATCTTAACGCGCGCCATATGGGCCCCGGGGACATCACATGCGACACTCGAGAACGCGCGCACGCCTAAAGACGCTTAATGTCTCTTGACGCGTCGTCCTTATGTGGGGAACTATCGCGTGTGCGTGTGTCTCTCCTTACGAGCGTTTATATACGTGGGTATATGCGCCAAGATGGCAAATGATTCGCTAGTGAGCAGAGGGAAGCCGTACGGACTCGAGTTTGCTTAGGCCCGTGCGCAAGGCTCTTCTCCTCTTCTCCTCTTCTTCTTCGCCGTCTTCTTCTCCTTCTTCTTCTTCTCTTTTGCCGCGGGGGAAGAAGGTTACGCGGTAGCGGCTCGTTGGGCAAACGAGGGCTCGATTATGGGGTCCTTGGAGCGGGAGGCTGTGCTCGCGCGCGCGCCGACGTTTAGTGCTCTCCGTCACATGTGGGCCCGTCACGGGTCTTACAGCTCATTGTGTTTGAAAGCATTTTTTTTTTATTTTGGAGATTCTTCTTCGTGTTGTTTTTGTTTTACAATCGTTCTAGAAAATTACAATATTTATAAATAGAATATTTAATCGAAATAAAGTAACTGTATAGATTTTGAAATTTGTAAATCTATCGTGAAATGTACTTATGTGCCTCTTATTTGAAACTCAAATAAAAATGATATTCGGTAGCAGTTTCAAATATTGATCAACCATCCTTTAGGTAGCCACTTAAAATACCAATATTTTTTGTTAGCGCTGTACAAGCAATTAATTTCAACATTCATTCCCAGTGTACCGACGAAGTGAGGCTTCTTAGAAGTACTAAAGCAATATTGTGATAGGCGCGTGGATTTTTTTTCCAGCGTCCAACCACAGGAACGTGACCAAGTAGGCGGAATAAATTAAAATTTTGTTTTCCGTACCTGCGGTTGCATCAAAAGCAAATAATCCAGACCGCGATTCACTGTTTTCTTTCTTCCTCGATTGCATTCCCTCTTCTATTCTGAAATCTAACGTATAATTACATCTGGACAATTGCCTATTTTCTTAGGTGAAAAACCAGCCCCCCGAAACCCACGAAGACGCGGTTCCACTTTCCTATAGCTGTTTTCTTTTTCATCCCAACAATGTGGTTTTTAAATCCACTAATACCGTTGTGCGCGGGCATTGTTCGAAAAAAGCCTATAAAAAGTCTATCGCTCGAGCGAAAACAAAAACAGCCGTACGATCAATCCCGATCTTTCTCGCTTCGATTCAATACGAAAACCATTAGGGGGAAAACAATTCGAAAAGTAGATCAATACGTTTGGCCGAGCGAAAACTCTGACGTGCAACGGGGAGAGTAAAAGAAACAGGGGTTGAAAGAACTACATACAGAGGCGCCCATTTACTCTGCTATTTCTTTCATTTTCTAATTCGATTAATCCCCTTTTATAGCGCTCTATGAGGTTTAGAAATGCTATTTCTTCAATGAATCGAGCGTTCAACCCGTTGCTGTTTAAGCGACTATTTCTGAAGGCCGACAGTATAAATACCGTCTGCCGTCTTGTGTCGGCATTTTCCTTTGATCTCTCCGAAGGTATACCACAATATACAATTTTACAAGAAAACGTCCTTTCTTTGAAAAAAGAGACAATCGCACTGACACAAAACTGGTCACTTCTTCGGAACTATATTAAATTGAGTCGTGGGCTCATTTGTTTATTTATTGGCTACACAATAAAACCTGCCTCGGAGACTTTTTTTCTTTACTCTAGAAAAGCGTGCGGACAATTTCGTGAATTTTGTTTACTTGCAACCGACCGTAAAAAGTCATACAATTCCCTCTGGGCCGCAGTCAAAACTCGGGGCCGGCCGGCCGCATCCTCAAAAGCCTTTCACGCTGTGCACCTGAAACCGTCGAAAATTGATTATCCACGCTGGGGCGAGAAAAGCCTCTCCCTCTCTCTCACCCCCATACAGGAGGGAAAAAGTTGCTCGGCCCCATACGCGATTCCTTCATTCTTTCCTTTTCTTTCCTACGACACAAGCGTCAAAAATCTCGCCTCACCGGGGAAAAAGGGATTTCTCGCTCCTTTGTGCCCTGAAAAATGCAAATCTCCGCGGCCCAAGCTCACTTTGACGCCTACAACAATGCCAGGGGTATACGGAATCGCTCGCGGAAAATGCTGCATGTATGTTTAAAGAAAAAGGGAAGAAAAGCTGGTGCACACAACTGAAAGGAGGTAAAATGGCGCGGTTGGCAGCCACAGGGCTCATGTCGCGTGCACAAAAGTGGCCCAACGCATGCACTCGCGCGTCCTTCGACGTTTATACGTATATATAGAGACAAGGGATGCTCGCGTCGCTAGCGAGATAATCCAATATAGGAAGGACATTTATCTCGGCGAATCCACCGGCGGGATTCTAAATCACCCGTCGCAGCGAGTGTAGGCCCAGCGGGTGGGCCCCACGAGCAAAAGAGAGAGATATAGAAATTTGTATACCTGCGCCAGCGCGACGACGACTGAGATGTGCAACCTCGACTGCGCACTGCTCTCCTTATTTATCTGCGAAGCTTTGTCTGTATTTTGTTTGCATTAGGTAACAATAAAATCGTTTAATTTCGGTCTCTCGTGCTCTTGCGTTTTGAATTATGGCGCCGAAAGATGGTATCTCTATACACACTAAACTTCTCTACCACGTTGAGATTTATGTTGGAATTGACGGAAGTTCGCGTCAAATTAGCAACTTTAGAAATTGAAAATTAATATATCAAATGCTATAAAGCATATTTTATTTTTAAAATACAAATAATATAGTGACATACATTTTACAACTGCATGCATACTTAAAACATAAGGAGACAATTTAATTATGTACATGTCTCCTGCTACATAATTACCATTGATTCTCTTATTTGATAAGCTATACGTTCTAGTATACAAGTGATCGATTACAAAAGTAGATCAATGCTAACAGCATGTGAGAAAAAACCTTGTAGACAATTACTCACTCTACAAATTAATCCGAAAATTATACATCCAAAATGTCTCGAGTCTCGTGCATATAATCTATACATATATCACATTCCAAGCAAGAAGTAGTAAGGCGACGAATTCGTAGTCCCGATGCTCAGCTCACTCTCCGATTCTTCATCATTACTATATTAGTATGCACCAGACTCTATATACATCCCGAAAAAATTCCCCCAGTCTCCTCATCAAAACGTAAATCTCTCGACGTCCCCCCTCGAGTTTTTCTCGCTATCCATCTCTTCTCCTATACCTGTACGCTTCTCTACCCTTTACACACACACACGTATACAACGCGCGCATACCTTGCCCCGAAGGAGTCCGAGCGCGGCCTCCCGGAGCGATCGCGCGCTTGCATTCGTTTATTTTATCCCCGCGCTATCGAGAGATGGAAAAACAGATAGACGACACTGCACGTGCATTATGGACTCGGGTTTTGTGCTCACTCGTCGCCTTCTTGCTTTCAGGCTACGCTGAGGCAGCGCTGTGGGAGTTCGAGGGTGAGGAGGACATCTGCGACTTGGCTGTCCAGGAGATCTCGGCTGAGGACCGAGCGACCGTCGTCGACGAGTCCCCGACGCGGCTTCATGCCGTTTGGATATCGCAAGAGTGAGTATAAATCCTCAGCTATTTATCGAACTTTTTTTTACAGCTGCTTCGACTCGTTACTGCGATCGATGCAAGAAGCAGAAACCATGAGGAATGTTAAACGCAACAAATTGCGGGTAGATCACAGTTAATCGATGCGAATGCGTATTCCTGGTATTATAAGAATTGCATTGAGTGAAAGGAATTGCCGTGATTACTTTCTTTTACTTTTTGCAGAAACACGACAGCTCTGCTTTGCGAATTAATGCTCGCGACAGATAGGCGCTCGACGACTCGCGTTCAATAGGAATAAATTGCTCCGATGTTATTGACACCTATGTGATTGGAAGTAATTTTTACATGGATTTCAATTAGGTACTGAAAAGATTTTTACCCCTTTCGCGTTCGGGAACCGATGCATTAATAAAACTGTCATTTAACATGAAGTATGAAAGTAAATTTCAATTTCGCCATGTCAAATACATATTCGCTCGTGCATTAAACTTTCAATCCCTCGATACCTAAAAACCATTAACCATTTTAACATACCATAAAAAATTGTTTTTATATGATTCCTATAATGCTTCGTTCATTTAAAATTGCTGGAACCGTAGATTTGATAAAAATAGCTTTTTCATTGTCCAACACACTAATGTAAAATCTCGACGTACAAACTATAAAAGTCAAACTAAAATATATACTCTTCCTTCCGAACATGAGAAACGACTATACGTTCCTAGATTACATAAACAGCCAGCGTCACTCCACCGCAACGATACTCAGTCGTATAATCCCGGCGTCGCGTTAATCAGCTCCCATAAAAAAAGAAACAGTTTCCCCTCCGGGCCCAAAAAAGTCCAACTCGCATACTCTTGTTTAAACACACCGTCCGCGTGCGCGCCGCGGACACTTGGGGCATTATCAGTTAGCGTGCGTTTCTCTCTTCGCCTATACTCGTTCGGAAAACAACGATGCGTATATATGCGTTATATTAAAAGCGCGCCAATTGCCATTCGTGCCACGCGCGTTTAACGCCCGCACGCCGATACCGTCTTGAATCCCGAACGATCGACGGACTGGCCGTCGCGCCAATAGTGTGTTGTATATATGGAGAAGAAGGAAGACAGGCGCATTGCGCCGCGTATATAAGTGAGCCGTCAGTGCGTCGCCTCGCGTCGTTGCAGTCGACGCGAGAAGGAAAAAAAGGATTTATAGGGGGGGGGGGGTACAAGAAGGGAGAGTATAGATATAATTGAATGGCATTTATACTGCGCCAAAGTGTATTGTTATCGAAGCCTGTGCGCATCTGCTCTGCCGATTTATTAGTATCGTGTGTACAATGAACGACTCGTGAGTTTGGTACTTTGGAAAATCACGCGGCGAGATAAATGGACCATCGCGCTTTTATTTCTTTCTCTGCTTCTTCCGTTCTCGGCCTCTTTCTCTAGGTCATCCTTCTCGTGTGCTCCCGTACGTATTATGTATATGTTTTTTTTCCATCTATTATATATATATATATAATATGTATAGCCGAGATAAACGGAGATCTCCCTCTCGGTTTATTTCGCTCTCGAATATCTCTCGAGTTCTTCGGCTCGTTACGCGGCGCTCGTTTCACACTCTCTCTCTCCGTCATTAATAAAAATAACATTCGGCCTGCTTCAAAGAAAATCGACAATTAATCTCGTTTTATTTTCAGTACTGCGTGCATCTGCCACTGAACTATAGTATGGTCAGTAACATGTAAACAAAAAACGGAAAAATGATATCGCACTTTTTACGTTAATTAAAATATGACAAATATTTTTTTTTAATTTCTGCAATCTTATTTAACTTACTATACAGATTATTCGATACAGAATATTTGTCAAAATATAAATAACAATTAGAAAATTAGAACAGAACTCCTTAAAAGGAAATCCAACAGGCAACTCCTACTATTTTCTCTCGGTTGTCTTAAAGAGATTTGAAAAAAAGTAGCGCACCGAATAGATTCGACTCTAGCTCTCCTTACTATATAGACTCTTTGAAAGCAACAAACCAAGCGCTCCGGCCTCTCTCAGCTGGTCCAGGTATAAAAAGAAGGACTACGTTGTGTCCTTTTCCTTTTCCCTTCTTTTCTCTTCTTGTCTCTCTTTCACATACGCACACACATGCACGCTACACAATTCATTTTCCATCTCTATCCCTCCTATACGAGTAACCCGGAGCAGAGCGAGAGAGACGTACTACAATACGCTTTTGAACACAAGAGTGAGGGAGAGAGAGAGAGAGAGAGAGATGGAGAAAAGCGCTGCAAGGCTCTATCCCTTCTCCGCGTCCTTCTCTCGCTACTTCGAACTCCAGGCTGGAAAACAGCTCGCCCATGGCTTTCTTCGAAAAGCGCGCTTTTTTGATGCATCGTGCTCGTAACAACATCCCCTCTCTTTCCCTCTTTTTCTATCTTCGTCCCACACGCTAGCGGACTCTCGGGGTGCATGCACGGTCGACCTACACCGCCTTTTAATCTTCGTCCGCTTTTCTCAGGCAGTTTTCCTCTGCCTCCCTCCCTTCATCTCTGTGATACATACGAGACGAAGAGAAAAATATCTGTTTTCCCGAGTGTCGCGTTTCTCGACGACGTCTCGACGTCGTTGCTTCTTGCGTGTCGAGGGAGGAGACGAGAGCACCGGTATGATCGATGATTTTTTTTTCTTTCCCCATCTTGCGTGCGAGGATGCGTGTTGCTTTCTGAAGGATACCAGATGAGATGAGCGCACAGAAGGTTTCTCTCATTGTACGCGCGCAAACTCGCTTTCGAGACGGATTACCCATGGAAATCAATGACGTAGAAAACCATTGGTTTCCTTCTTTTTCTCCTTGGCTTGACATGCATACGCGGCTTAACGTATTAAATCACGCGCGATTATGTAAGACGGTTCCTCTTGCTGCTTCTCTAAACCTGAATTAATCGAACTGAAATTTATTTATGCCACAGAATGTATAAAGGAAACCGTTCCCGGCGCAAGGCTTAATGCATCTATAAGTATTTTCGGTTTAACTCACAGCTTTTTAGTGGTCGATCTCAAAAGAAACGTGATTAATCTAGGCTATAAGTATGCCTTCAAAATTTCTATATATATATATATTAAAAAACCTATTACGAAAAGGTGTATATCTATAAAAGATTAATATTCGAACGGTCGCAAACTGTTTTAGAAACAGACGTATATTAGCTACATTATGTGAACAAAAATCTTGGAAAACTAAAAATAATGATTGTAAATTAACCATGACTAATTTTCTGTTACAGATGCGAGATACGCGCTGGCCCCGAGTTCATAATCCGCAAGTACACGTTCTTCGATAACGGTACGTTCCAACTGATGCGCCACTACTACGCCGAGGAATCGTGCAGCATAGCGACACACACGGTGACGGCGCGCGGCGTTATCAGGATTCTCGGCAATTCGCTCGTGACGCCGGGCGCCACCGAGACGCGCTATCAGCTCGACACCGTGCACGTCTCGCCGCTCAATCGCCAGGTAAGATCAATTTCGCCTCGTGCCGTCTATATAACATACATATATCCGCGTGCAAACAGACGCGCGCAGCTTGATAAGACGATATTGCGAGATTGGAGCGGAGCGCAAGCGCATTTCCTCGAGGACGTCGTTGCAGCTCTGTGTATCCTTTGCTGCGCTCTCGATTATCTGACATACTTACATTGAATTTCGGTTGGAATCATCTAACTTAACGTTAAATATAACCTTTTCATTCGTATTCGGAAGATGTAAATCTTTTTTTTTATCTGTCTTCTGTTGCGTCTCGAAATTTCACAAACGGATGTAAATATCCATTAAGTCTCAACCGAAGTCTCTTACGTTTTAAAGAAATACGAGGGTCGCGAGGGCATAAATTTTATTACAAGAGGACATAATAAAACTTTGAGATTTGAGAACGCTCGGTTTATAGCATTTCTAGTAAAAATCTTAGTTTACGCGTCATCGAAATAAAAATTTTATCGTATTGATTAATTCTACTTTGACATTAATTCCAATGCTTGAGATTCAGATTAAATGTTGCTTTTAGAGATATTAAAATCACAGCTATAATCAACTAAAGTACAACTCCCTGTTATTGCGAAAAAAAATTTAACCCAAAAAAATGTCAATAGTTGTCATTTTACAATTGATCTCACTGCGCCTCGCTATTGATTTCCATCGTGTATCCCGAAACCACCGTTACCCACTTGTACGCAGCTCACCCGCATCACGTATATACATTCATCCCACATATTATACGCATGCCATTCTTCTCGAACCCCTGACGTATAACGACCTTCGCTAATCGCTCCTTCCCTCTTTTGTCCCTCTTCACGTGCAGGTCGCGCACAAACTGGGCCACCGCGTGAACGTGTCGTGCGGGCCTCAGCCACGCTGGCGCCCCTACACTGCCCAGCCGGTGTACGAGCGGGCGCCCGAACATTTCGGACCCGCAGGATCGCTCACCTGGCAGGGACCACGGTATAATTCGCTGCACCAGGGCGTTTCGGCCATGGGCACCGGCTTCAAGACCAAGCGCGTTGATTGCCTGTCGCCGCTGAACATCGACTTTGACGAGCTGAGACTGATGAGGGTGCAGAAGAAGCCCATGGGATTCAGGTCGGCGCCCTTCGGAGGCAACGATAAGCCAAGGATGGAGCTATACCTAGGTGCACTGCCGCCAGATCAAGCGTCCAAAAGATCGCACAGACCCACGTCATTGCAACCCACGCCGCTGCTTAGGAGTGACACTGTAAGTACAATTTTTATTTATATTTTATTTTTCCAATTTCTTTCCCTTTTTTTTAATGAAATAAATTGACGTTGATGTAATACACAAACAATACTTCAATGTAAATAAATGTTTAGTAGATTTTTAAACTATATCAGTTCCAAAAAATATTTCTATCGTAAACAAAAAATTATATAAATAAATCCGGATGGTGATTTACCGCACCATGGAGTAAATCGCAAAAACAAATTGAGATTAGTAGTCGGCGCGGTCTGTGAAAATATTGGTTTACGCCCGCCCTTATAATGCGGAAAAGCCCCATATGGCGCGACCGAAACATGCCGTGACGACGTCTCGCCGCACCTCCGATGAGCTCTTGTTTAGTTTTCACAGTCCATATGTTCGCTTTTTACGCAGAATTTCCCATGCTCGGAAAAAAGGTCCAGTGTTTTTTTTTCTTCACTGCGGTAGCAGGAAGCTTTGCTGCAACGTTACGCTACGCCATCCTCTGTGATTTTGCCGACGATCGAGGTCGCGCGGTATGGGGTTTTCCGTAATGGGAGCCGACTTGGTAGACTGGATTTATATTTGGAGTTGAGGCGGTTTTGTTTGGGAAGTAAACTGACGATTATTTAGTTCGTTGAGCCTCACTTTAATTATGTTTGTACAATTTTTTTTTAAGATACCATTTTTTTTTATATTCATCGATGAACCGTTTAAACTGAGATTATTTTGGACAATGCAGAGCGTCGAATGACGATGCATCTTATAAATATATGGGTGATACATTTTTACATACATTAAACGAAAAAAATTGTTAGATGAGAGGCCCTAGGAATTCATATTAACGGTTTCTGGATCTAGTTTAAAATCGCTGCGATTGATGGGATCGAAAAAAGTGTACAGAACTCCTGTAGGACTCACAGTATGACTCATGAATTTCGAGATTTTATCAATTCATCCATAAGCTTTAAAATATTCATCGTTGAATCTGAAAGTCGATAATGATCTTGAAATGTAAGAACAATAGCTCACTATTTCGGAGGGATTCATTAATCATTTTCCGTACAGTGGTTATCCATTATTAATCACTGGCTTTGATTGGGGTTATATAATGCATTAGGTCGTTCAACCGTTTGTTTTTATACCATTACTATTGACACTCACCCGATGATTCTTCATATTTACGTTTTCATATTAGATAAAAAAAAAATTTTTAATTTACAGATCCACAACTGTCCTATTTGCGGAGCCATTGCTCGCGGCACAGAAAACAGCCCACCACTACTTCACGAGGTAGTCGCCCTACCGGCCCTGATTGGTGGTTCCTGGGTTAGTCCGTCCTGCGAGAGTCATCCAGGTGGTGTATGGGTACGTCGTCAGATGCGCGTCTACGCGGGTGACCAGCTTTGGACTGGACGCTGGGACTACCATAGCGACCCTCGCTGCCACAATTTCATGTACGCGATTAGCGCAGCTGGCAGCTACGTGCAGCGCGCTCGTCGCCACCGACGCCACGAGGCCAACTCTAACGGCGAGGAAGAGCTCGCAATGAATCACGAGAAGAGATCCAAAAGAGACGTGACAGAGTTCTTTGAGTCCATAAAAGAAACCATGGGTTCCAACATAAAAAAGATGTCAGATAAGCTAAGTTCAGTATCACAACCTGAGACAGTCTGGGGCGACATAAAGCGTTTCTTCGGCGCAGAGGAGGATACAACGACGACGACTGAAAGACCAAGGAGGCTCCTCCAGGGGAGTAGATATAGACGTGCCGCCGACGAGATCGACTACTACCGCCACCTCCTGCAGACTGCCCAGCCCTCCATGGCCGAATCATTCGCTGCCATGCTACGTGGCAACCAGCGCCAGGAGGAGACGACGAAACGACCCCTGCAGTCGACCACGCCGACCGGCACCACCGAGCTCGACCTCCACGTGGCCGAGACGGTGCTGATCGCAGGTGACCTCGGCCTGGCCCAACGTTGCGGTGCTGCACTCCAGGACGCGAGCCAGCTTGACGGCAAGCAGAACGCCCTGAGCAGCTGGCCCTCGAGCTGCGTGCCCCACTCCATTGACGCGCCCTCAACTTTGGGCCTGAGGGCGAGGATCGGCGTCGACTGGTACGGTCAGTACACGTTGCTGCTGGGCGCCAGAGACAAGACCCTTTGGGATGCGCCACTGCTCAACTGTGGACCCACGGCTTTAAAAAACCCGCTACTGCGCCAGCACCTCAGGAGAAGCGTCGGACTTAAGTTCGGCATCCTTTTCAACTCGGCTACGAGGTCTGCTGGCGGTATGACTTTGGGAATCCTCGCGCTGTGTCAGCTGCTAGTGTTACTCTTCTCTTGGCGGCGGTGAATCTCGTGAAGGAAGATCGTGCCTTGTACAGTTTTAGTTTCGTAGTTGTGTATATAGTGTTTGAATGAGTGCAAACTACAAACGACGAAGTGATGATGATATAAATTTTGACTACTCCCATATAGTGTGATGACTAAATTTCTCGTCATATTTTTTTTTGTTTCGTTTGATGTTATTATGTGATTATTTATTTTTTTTATTTTTTTTTCATAGTTTGGTTCGAGTACAGTATCATAGTAGTGAATTGTTTAACTGCGTCCATTCAGAAAATTGCTATTTTCTGGAAGATACTGATGTAAAAAGGGCTCAAAGTAAAAATTATTCGACTCGTGAACATATGTTCTGTATCGCTGATGTAAATATAGTAATATAGTTACCTTAAATAAATATAGTTTTGTAAGAAAAGAGAACTTATATACGATCGCATTTAAGTTTATAGTTAAGGTAATTACTCGACTATCAGTTGAGACAAATGTTATTCGAAACAAACCGTTACAGTATCATTCTTACTTTTGAAAGTAGCGATTCCAAGTAATCAGTCGCTTAAAAAGTAATCCATTCACACACACACTAGGATATATTTTAGTATAAAAGATAGAGTATAAGTTTTCCACCGTAAAATTTTCATTTGGCATGATTTTTAAACTGTTCGCGCAACTTACAGAATCGTCCAATATTTGGTTTACTTTCATCGACCGACTTGACTCGCGGAATATTTATGAACCGTTTGAATCTCAAATAACTTTCTGGTTATTAATTTAGTTTTTGCTTTTCGGAACTCCTTTGACGCTCGTGACAGCATCCCACCGTTAAAACCAATCCGCGCAATCATTTACCTTTCAAAATTATATAAATAAAGCAGAGTCCCGCGCTCGGTCTGTCGCAAAAAAATACATAGTAATTCAAGTATCGGGCGATCGTCTAGTCCATAAAATACCCGCGGCTTATCTCCCGAAAATCGGACATTAACAAATTGAATTTAACACCGCGCGGCATCAGCCTCGGCACTGCGAGCGCACGCACACAAGAGAGAGAGAAAGAAAGAGAGATAGAGAGAGAGAGGGCGGCATCTCTTTGAACAAACATCAAAGGGACGCGCCGCTCGAACCGACGATGCTGCGCTGCTGCTGCTGCCGTTGCCGCTGTGCTACACCGACAAAAAGGCCCCGTGAAATAAATTCGTTAATTAGCGCGAGCGAGCGCGCGCAGGACAGCCGAGGTACTTTCACGCGACTAACAATTTCACTTTGTCGCGCAGAGTGTCTCTGTCTCCGGACGATAAAGACCCATCCTATAAAAAAAATATATATACATCCATCCCCCTCCATCTCAAAGTCTCCGCTATCGGTCCTGTAAATATGTAAATGGCAAAAGCAGTAGTCGCAGCGGCCTAGACCGTAGATTATAACTAGTTTTTAAAACCAGACCCCGAGAAATCAGGGACGAACGCCAACCAGTGATCGCTTATATGCGTATAGAGCTGCTCGCGCGCGCGAACATAAGAAAGAAAGAGAGAAGCGGCGGCGCGGCGGGGAGGAGAAAAAAGGAGGCGCCGCGCCGCCGCCGCCGACTTTGATCGACGCCGACGACTCTTGCGCGCACGCTTGTAAATACCGAAAATTACGTCGCCTCGAGAACGAGAGAGAGTGAGTGAGAGAGAAAGAGAGAGAGAGAGAGGAGCGCAAGTTGAAGAACGAGTGAGCGTTTTATAACGCAAGATCGGAGCTGCGATCGTTCAGTGACCTTAGACATTTACATACTCTGAGGCGTGCGTGTTATACGAGGAACAAACGAGACGGCGACTTAGATTATGGCTTAGGCTTAGGCTTAGATTTAAGGCGACGAGAGAGCCGCTCAAAGGCCCCGTCACGGGATCCATATACCAGTGAGAAGTGTGCCGATTCACCTTACCGTTCTGGTAAAGCGATTAAGTAGCTGTAGTTTTTAACTTAGTTTTTAGTTTTCGCCGTTCAACAACATTTCGTTGTAGAGAACAGGGCCATTTCTGGTTCAAACGATTTTACTGTAAAAACAAGAGAAATAACTGTGTCGAATAAAAAGTTTGTAACATTACAAAAACATGTACAGAGATTTCAGACAAATAGAATCTCATACCATTTTATATTAGTGTTTTTTTTCAATTATGAATGTAGCCAATTACAATGTCTAAATGCTTTAGAAAATAGACTTGTTTGACTTTTCATTATATTTATCAGTAAGAAAAATGCAAAACACTAATCAGAATATTAATGTCAATTAAAGTTTGTAACACATGATAATGAGGCTAATAAAACAGTCTACTGAAGCACTTGGATTCTGGTGCGAACGTTAACATTTGTACACGCTATGTAAAATAAAGAGATTCTAGCGAGCATGGTGATTCGTCGTTTGTACCATATTGTCTGTGTAAATAACCGATTAAAATTGTACATGTTGAAATGTTAACCTGTAAATACAACTGTCTAAATTAAGTCTTTGATATCACGTCTTTGTATGATGCGCACTTTGCTGCGCGCTCTTGAGTGAAGTAAGTAAAAAAAAGTCTTGAGCAAACAAAATTTTACGTCTTGGTGTTATAAATTTTTCCTTGGTCCTCTTAGACTATGAGTAGACTGGGAGCAGAATTCTCGTGCACGGAAAGATCCGGTAGAGACGAAAGCAGACCTTATCGAGTCATATCAGTTGTTCTTCTCACCTCTTGCATGTCGTTAACTTCTCACGAATTCACTGTGCATGGGTTGGCTTTTTTCTCAATGAAATTTTTCGTAAATTCATGAATTAAAAGTTAAAATTTTTAGTTAATACATATAACATGGCAGAAAATGCAACCGTGAGGTTGATGTACGAGTTCCAAGAGTTGACATTGAGTACAGTAGATTACACATTATTTGGAAGTTTGATTGTGCTGACCCTCGTCATCGGGCTTTACTTTGGATTTTTTAGTAAACAGAACAGCACAAATGAATATCTCTTCGGAGGTAAAACCATGGGATACCTTCCGATAGCCACAAGCATGTTAGCTGGGTTCGTACTTTTACGTAATTAACTTCAAATGACAAGTTGCGTGTACTATTAAAATGAATAAACTGCTGTCATTCACTGGCATATAACTTTCTTAAACTTAATTCATTGATTTCATTTATTTATATTCTGTTAGAAATACATTGGTATGTATCTTCACGTATATTTTTTGTAAACATTTGAGATCTTATCATTTTTTAAAATCGTAATTTTGCCACTATAGTGACAATTGTAAAATTACGCCTTCGATCAGTACATTAGTCATATAAAATATTATTTATCGTTTGTAATTTTACGACTTTTTAGTAGTTTCATTTTTTCAGAATGAGCCGTATTAATTATACAATTTTTTAGTAATTTTATCAGAAGCTTTTTTAGAGTGTATAAATGCATATGAAAAGTATTTTTCTAGGAAGAGTTCTGCAAAAAAAAATTGATACAGATTTTTATAAATATAAATGAAATTTTGGAATTTGTTACATACCGATGGTCTTGTTAATTACGGATTAATTAAGAAATTTCTTATACGGATTTTATATTGTTTTCTGTATAACATGGATTGAACGAGAAAAATAATTTTCAGAAGCGACAACGTAGAAACGTGTTTTAAGTAATTGCTAATTAAAATAAATTATTCGTGCATATATTTTAATACACACTTATTTTGTAATAAAAAATATACTACCTAATACATCTTTTATAATACATATAACAAAATAATGATTGTAGCTATGGCCAGAATTTCTTCCGAATTGCAGACTCTTTTACACTGAAAATATTTTACGGACATTACTATAAAAAGAATATAGAAAAATATTTTTATATCTTTAGGATCTTTTAAACTATTTACATAAAATAGAATAACTAAAGACTATACCTTCCTTTTACAACTATCAAGTGAGATATCACCAACGACGTAAGTGGAGATTTGAGTTGAAATATTATGTCAAAATCGCATGTGACAAAAAAATAAGTACTATAAGCATTAGAAAAAAAAATTTTAAATTTGGATATGTAGGGATATCAACAACAAGGCAAACAGAAACTTTTTATTACCGGTCAGATGCGACTATCGATCAGATGCTAAAACCACTATGCTACAAGTCATAAATATTCTCCTAAAGACATGGGGACGTCAAAAGTATTAACACCTCAAAATTAAATCGTACTAATAACTCTTGTCGAACAGTAAAAATGACAAGGCTTGGCTCGTTTTTTATGTTCCTTTGTATAACATAAAAAGGTTTTTCAATGTTTATACCTTTTTTGTCAATGCTTGTAGTGCTTTTTTTCTCTCAAGACATACTTTATAACAGTGGAAAAAAATATTATGAAATAGCTAAGCTTGGTATAGAAACATCTTTTGTATTTCTTGATGGCAACTACTTGACCGACTTGGATCAAACACGTATTGTTATATAAAATATTTATATCATATTCTTTTTATATTTTACAACGACGTAAAAGTCTCTTTGTTTGTATTACTGCGCGATTTTGGGTGCAATGAGTTCACACTTAGTAAGTCACGCAGCAATGGGGGCCTATAACTATGTTACATATAGTTAGAGCGTCAATTTTGAGGCTCGAATTCGAACATAGTATTGTTTGGCTAAACAATACTGAGTTGAATGCCCGAGGCTTTTGGCGATTGAGCTACCGTATATTTTTCACCATGTTTTATTTTTTGTTTTATTTTTCTGTGACAAACGTTGATCTATGAGAAAGCAAAAAATATAAAATCATAACTATAAAATGAAAATTATATATTATATAATTAAATTGAAAAAAAAGTTTACAGAATGACTATTGAAATGTTCACTTAATAATTATATAAAATAAACTTCAAAAAGTTTTCTACCATATGTATAACTGATGTAATACAGTGATTAAAAGTTAAGTTTAAATAAATACAGATAGTTTATGTTTTAATTAATAATCATCTTTACTGATTTTTAAGGCACGTTTCTGGTGTAACTCTCTTGGGAGTACCTACCGAAGTTTACCTACACGGCTCGGCGTACTTACTCATCATAATAACTATTATTGGTTCATCTACCATTGCGGCCTTCATATTTCTACCTGTATTTTACAAGCTCCAGTTGCCCAGCACGTACGAGTATTTGGAGCTTCGATTTTCTCATCAAATACGGATATTGGCCTCGCTGATGTATGCCATCTCTTTGATCATGTACATACCGATTGTTGTCTACGTGCCTGCTTTGGCCTTCTCCCAAGTCACCGGCTACAGTCTTTACGTTGTTACACCAACGCTTTGCTGTATTTGCATCCTCTATACGAGTATTGTAAGACATTTTTACAGTATCAACGAAAATTACTAAATAATTAATTCGCTTAAGGAGTTGTGGAATATCGATCTCGAAATTTTATCATTTTCTGTAATTTTTACTGAGAACTTTTCAGAATGAGTGAAAATTATATTACGCAGGGCAAGCTTATCTGACTGGTTCGGTAAATCGCATAAGAGGTCCGTGTTCAACACTGATTTCAAAAACAACATCATGATGTTTTGGAGGTGTGAAACCATAGAATAAAGACATAGATTTAAGATTATGTAAAATGCTGAAATAGGATATATTTGGAAGGCATTGTATACAGGGTTACGCACAGGGTAACTGAATTTGCTCAAGATATTAATCGTTATTGTTTTTATATTAATTATTTTTACATATTACGGATGAAACCATGTTTACATAGTAACGAATAGTGCGATTTTTTCGAAATTTTTATAGTTTATTATTACATCTATATAGCGTCGCGAAGCAATATTTTTTAAGCTAAATAGTTTCCTGAAAAATAGGTTTCAGATAATTATTAATAGTGGGTAATTAGTCTAGGAGCCAGGGGGGTTTTCGTGGCCGATGGAGGTCCAGTCAAACACCAAAGGTTTCTAAATGTATTTTGGCACGCTGATTACGAATTTCGAGGGTATTTTGTCATATCTTGTTGTTTACAGAAGTTATTAACAAATCAATTGTTTAAAACGCTGTAGAGACGAGACAATATAAACTAAAATAATATTTTAAATACGTAGATTTGTTGCATTTCTTTTAAGAAATTAGTTCCTTTTTGTAGAATTAAAAAAAGTTGATTAGAACCCGAGATATTGCAAATTTATTGAATTACGTTGCATAATTACGCTTCGCGCTCGCTATTTGCCTTGTAATTTTCATTCAACTTCGAATTTTGTTGACTTATGACATCTCATTTTAAAGGTTAAACATTTTTCTATCAATATACTTATGCGATAATATCTGTATAAAATTTTACTCCAAGGAAGCTATAACTTAAAGAGAACTAAGTTAGATAAATTTACCAAAAAAGTACTTTTTATTTGTTTATAAGACGATTTGACTTCTTTTTTTTTAAACACACATTAAAAACTACATAGAATTATTCCTTGTTTCACAACGAACAAATTCATGTAATATAATATACAGTTATCACTATTCGTTTGAGAGAAATATCGATAGAACTTTGAAACCCGCAGTCGCGTATTACCGCGCGATGCTGTGCATTGCTGTACTTAGATTCTAATATTCTGTTATCTATTTCTAGTTAGTTGTAAAATTGAATGTTAATAAATAGTATATTTTACATTTTATAAATAGATTAAATTAGTTAACCTACAAAAGGGCCACGGTTAATAACGTAACTTGCTTCTATAGCATCTCGGGTGGTTCGGCGCCTCGCGCGAAGCGTAATTAATAGTTTACATTGTCTCGTTTCTTCAGCGTTTTAAACAATTGAATTTTTAATAATTTTTGTAAACAACAAGATATGACAAAACACCCTCGAAATTCGTAATCAGTGTGTCAAAATACATCTAGAAACCTTTGGTGTCTGACTGGACCTCCATCGGCCACGAAAACTCCCCTGGCTCCTAGACTAAATACTGTTCGCTTTAAAAACTATCTTCTTACAGAGTTTTTTTTGAGCAAATTTGAGCAGTATTTTTGAAAAAATATTTTCTTTAAAAAATTATATTTACATACTTCATCTCTTTGAATGATTTTTCAGAATCTTTGTATTTATCCTATCTTTAAAAAATGATGGATTTTTTGTGAAATCATTTTATTCGTGATTTTATTGGTGGGAGTAATGTGTTGCTAGGTTACAAAAACAAAAGTGGCGCAAAGCGCGCTTAGGATTACTAGTACTAAAAAAATAATATTTCTAACATTTAGGGTGGCGTAAAGGCAGTAATTTGGACAGACACGATACAATTTTCATTTACAATGGGAGGGCTTCTTGCTGTATTCTTTATCGGTCTTCATACAGTTGGAGGATTTAGTAGAATGTGGAACATAGCCGAATTAGGAAATCGTACAGAAATATTCAAGTAAATCAATACTAGATATCTCATATTTTTTCTATTCACCTTCACGAATTGCATCTTTGTGTAATTTTTTTGCAGTTTCGACCCGAGTCCTTTCGTGAGAAAATCATTTTGGGGAATGAGTATAAGTTTTACGGTATTACTTGTTACACATCTAGGAGTGAGTCAAAACTGTGTTCAAAGATATCTATCCATTCCAAACGAGAGCGGTGCTAGAAAGTAACTTATCATCGTTAAAGAGTTTATTTTATATAGACACAGTATAACAATCTTATACTTTCTTTCGTTTTTAGATCGATATTATTATTAGCTATTGGAATGATAATTATGAAAATTGTATGTGCGATAACTGGTCTCATTATGTACGCTTACTATCACGATTGCGATCCACTTGCTGCTAAGGTAAAAAAAATGCATTTACGTAACAGAATTTGCTCAATGGTTAAATATTGAAGAATACTTAAACACTCTCATTACTATTTGTCAAATGTAACTAAAAGCATATTTAACGAAAGGAAATTTTATCAATTATCAAAAAATTATGTCACTAATGAATTTCTCTATAGATTGTCAAACGCGGTGATCAAATTCTTCCATATTATGTTATGGACGTTGCGGGGCATCTTTCAGGCCTTCCAGGAGTTTTCCTTGCTGGTCTTGTCAGCTGTGCTCTATCTACGATGAGCTCCGCTTTAAACACGCTTGCGGGCACGATTTATGACGACTTCATTGACCAGTGGCTGCCAGAAAGCTCAAATAAAGAAGTTAGGGCAACGACCATTATGAAGGTGAATTTATATATCTTATCTCTCATTGTATCACACGCGCTGCAGTTGTTTTCATGAGCTAATTTCTATTCTACTTTATGTCCCTTATCTTTTTGCTCATATTATTTTTTTTCTTTTTTAAATATCGTTTTATTCAAGTTTCATGTGTTTTAAGTCTATAAAATACAAGGGAGGCACTTCTATTTTACTGAATTATTATTCTCTTTTTGAATTCTAGAACTTTTTGAATTAATTTTAATTAATTTTTTATGGTTCAGTTGTACTATTGTCTTGAAGATTAGTTATTATTACTTATATAATTCATGTTATAGTTCAACAATTTTTTGAACATATTTATATAATCTCTTTTGTAATTATTTTTAAAACAAGTATTTGTCAATTTTAGATCATGTATAAAATTTAATGATTGGAAATATTTTAACGATATGTGAAATTAATTCACAAACGTGGAAAAGTCTATTTAAATAAAATCATCAAACAGATAAACATGCTGTCTCAATCAGAATTAACTGATAATGATATTCAATTAGGAAAAATGAACAATTAGCGCTTCTCGAAATATCAAAGTTATATCCCCGAGTAACGATAAGTTAATAATAACAAAATTAATCAAATATTAAAATATTTTAGTTACTTATCTGTATATAGTGAAGAAGAATGAAAATTTTTTGAAATTTCTTTGAAAGAATAAACTAACGTCTGAATAACAATCTCACGACTTTTCGAACGAGTCACGCCCACATCCCGAAATATGTTTGTTTTAATAAAAACTAGTCAAATCAATAAAAGAGAAAGCCCATAATCCCACGTTTCAGAATATTTACTCATGGTTCTTATCTTTAAGTCTCAGTATCAGTATTAACATCTCTTCTGCAACGCGGTCGAACGGTCTAATCCCTGCGTTGTGTAAACGTTTGCCCCCTGCCTGCAGATAGTCACCGTTATCGTCGGTCTAATCGGTATGGGCGCAGCCTTCCTGGTCCAGCACCTCGGTACCATCTTTGAACTCTCGGTGAGCATTCGCAGCGTCGTCGAGGGTCCTCTCCTTGCACTCTTCATCCTTGGTACAATGGTACCCTGGGTCGGTCGAAAGGGCGCGATGACCGGATGCCTCGTCTCCCTCGCCGCCATGCACTGGTTGGTGATCGGTAACCAGTGGAACATCTATAAGAAGCGAGTGACGCACGTGAGCCTGCCTACGTCCGTTGAGAACTGTCCGTACCCGCTGAACGAGACCTTAAGCGCGGGAACCGATGCCACGATGTCATTGCCAGATGCGGAAGACGAGCCGTTCTTTCTCTTTCGCATATCGATGTTACACTTTAACCTCATCGGCACGCTGATAGCCGTGGTCACGGCTATAGCAACGAGCTTTATTGTCGGCGAGGTCGACACCTCGAAAGTCAATCCCGATCATATTACGCCGTTATTTCAAAGGTACAATATTTCTCTAATTTTATCATGAAATTTCATTATCTGAGAAAAAGTTACTATAGTTATACGTACTTAATCAACATTTTACGTCTTATCAATCCGATTATCTATATTATATTTTTAAATTTTCCTGGATCACTTATAACGACAATTATGCAAACATTTTCTAATAAATTGCATTAATATTTTAAAAAATGACTATTTAACATATAAATTTGTAAAAGTAAATAACTAAGAAGATTAAACTGTTAATCACTAAAGTTTTCCGTAAGTATCATTTAAGGGGGGATGACACCTTTAAATTTGTGCCATTAAAATGATCTGTAAATAAGAAATTTGAATTCTTAATAAAATTTTGAACTAATATACTAAAAGTATGTTAAATTTACGAAAAAATAAGCCAAAAATGGAAATTCTAGATCTACTTTGTCCCAATATATGGACATTTCAAAATTTAGGCTCTGCCGTCACCTACAAGTTCACAGAGGTGATGGATTTTAATCCAGTTGGGCTTAGACTGTTGGTATTTTATGTAGTTTAGAGCTGAAAAGTTGTACGTATCAAAATTATTTGAGTAAGCAATTTTTTCAGTCAAAAACTGCTTAAAATTCATTAAAAAAATCAAAACTATGTTTTAGGTCTAGAATTTCCATTTTTGGCTTATTTTGTCATAAATTTAACATACTTTTAGCATATTATATATTAGTTCAAAATTTTATTAATAATTCAAATTTCTTTTTTACAGATCATTTTAATGGAAAGAATTTAAAGGTGTCACCCCCCCCCCCCTTAATACAATCAGTATAATAAAACAATATAATCAATAAAATGATAAAGACTCAATGAAACAAAAATGTGTGAAAAAATTACTGACGAGAATTCCTAAAGTAAGACTTAATATGTATTATTTTTTACAGGTTTCTACCAAAAAAAAAATATGTAGAAGTGCCTCTAAGAGAAATTTCCGGTGACAAAACACTCAAGGATTTTGAAAACGGTTCGCCAAAAAAAGCAGATATTCTGCGGTAGAAATAATCAAGCATAGTTTACTGATATATCTTTTATCATAAGTGCTTCACTCAATATTTAAAAATTAATTGTACAGCTTACATTTATCTAATTTAATTTTTTATGAGGTTAATCTCAATTAATGTGTAAGGAGAATCGTACTTTTTTAAATTGTAAAATTGGATGAATATGTTTTATATTTTTAATAATTTACCATGATAAATTATAATTATAAAAAAGAAAACATACTGTACAAAGTTTTAGATTTTGTATTTTGCGTAGATAGAAAAATCATTAGACAAATTATGTTTAAATTAACACACCGAAAAAATGTATACATTATTTATTTGTTTTATATTAGGACATCATCACACAAAAATATACTTTGGGAATCTCGTTTTTAATACAAAATTTATGTTAAATATGAATTCTGTTCTCAACTGTGTATAAGCCACATTGATATCAACTTACTAAAAAAATTAGTAAAATATTGCATATTGACTTTGAAATACTTTATATTTCATGATATTTAAATATGAATTCTTGGAAAAAGAATGTATAGTATGTCTAATAGACACATTTATATATATGTGTGTGTGCGTGTGTATATATATA
>JAWWEQ010022201.1:0-117284 GCA_035583055.1 Torymus tubicola | reverse complement strand
CACAAAGAGTAAATATAAATAAATTTTTCTGTGTATTTTTAATATATCTTCTTATTAATGATAAACAAATTCTTCTCGCAGTGTATGCAAAGTATTTTCCTCGCGAAGATGCCACTGCCGTCTCTCCTGCTCCACGCGCTCTGTACAACATCTTACCTCCGCGTTATATATTCGTAATAACTGCAGAAGCTCGTGTATGCGCGTTGTACTTATACATTTCCACAGTTGGCCTATTATACTACCAAGTTAAGAGTTCATCCGGACGAAATTCGAGTAAAATGGTTCACCGAACAATGGTACAAAAGTCACGAAATTCCATCTTCTTTTTTCATTAAGGAATTTTCGATTTTTATGAAACACCGATGTGCACGCATGGGTTCGTTGTCCGCAAACTGAAAAGATCAGGTTCCTCCTAAATGAGAAACGCGTTTTTTCACTCGCTCGCCTGTTTTTAAGAGGCTCGCTACCTTCACGTGCGAAATTGCGCGGGCGCGCGATAAAAGAAACCGGCTGCGACGTAGCTTATTAAAAGCGAAGCGCGTAAACTCGCGATGCCAGTCGGCGGCGTCGTCGATTGCCGGTAGGAACGTTCGGTTGTCAGAGTGCTCGTAATTGTTATAACGAATTTTTGGATCTAATTTTTAAAAAAGGGAGAGGAAGGTAGAGAGCAAAGATGAATATATTTCAGTACTTCCTCTTGGTGCTGAACAATACGTTCCAAGTGTTTACGGGTGGACAACCGCCAGCGGTACAGGAAAAGGTGCAGCCAAATATTATAGTGATAGTGGTCGATGATATGGTGAGTATTGAAATGGATATTTTAACTATATTCACATCTTGAGAGTTCATTTAGATGGCTCGGATAGAGTTTTACAAATATTTTTATTGTAACTTACTTGAATTGTACATCAATTATATCTTCCTTTTTTATTTAATTTTCATCAGTTAGTTTTATTATTTACAGTTTATAACTAATTAAGTTAATGCTTAAATCATTAAGAAACCTTAAAGTTGTATTACAATAACGAAAAATACGATGTGGTTGCAACTGTAATCCAAGCATCCTTTTAACCCTTTTAGTCACAGACGCCTCATTTCCTTTACATTTTCTGTTAGATGAATACTTAAACTTGAGAAACATAATAATACTTTTCGAATTTGTGATTGTTATAAATAAATTTGCGCTAATAAATCGTATTTTTGTGAATTTACGTTGTGAAGGAGAATAATTGATAATTCACCTCATTTTAGAGGTTACTTTTTTTTTTAATTTTGTGATACTAGATTCATGGTCAGCGTCGATAAATTCATCGGAAACATATATTTGCGCTCAATCAAACTTAGTTGAATTGTGTGACTGAAAGGGTTGAAGAGTTACAAAATAATTGTTACCAAGTAAATAAAAATAACCTTGCCACGTGAGGTGTTGAAACACAATTTGTGCAACAATAAAAGATATGAATGTTAAATTAGCTTATTGGCACGCGATAAAATTCATAAGTTGAGATCAAAATAAGTTTGACATCAATTGTAAAGTCTACGCAACCCGCATGGAATTCTCAGTTACGGGAAAATAAAGAAACAAGTTATCTCGTTTGTTGAACGTCCGATACGTCTACTGAAATAACAGATGATAAATATGAACTTGTTTATGATAATACAATTGTTATCGGTAAGCAAACGACATGGCATTAGCATAACTGGTTTATTAAATTATGGGAACATTATAAGGTTATTAAATTTTCAACAAATAATATAATAAACAATCTCATCTTTGAAAACAAAACACATCGAACAACAATGCCACGAAAATTCATTAAATATGTCGTTAAATTTACTTCATCTTGAACTACCATAAACCACTGAAATTCCCACACAAAACGCACAACTGTGGCGGCATCATCAACAGGGCTGGAACGACTTTGGCTTTCACGGCTCAAACGAGATCCCAACGCCGAACATCGACGCGTTGGCTTACAACGGCGTCATCCTGAACCGTCACTATACGATGCCGACGTGCACACCCTCACGCGCTGCCTTCCTCACGGGCCGTCACCCCATCCGCATGGGTAAACATCAATTTCCCTTATTAACCGTATCTTGCTCTCTCTCTACGCGGTAGTATAGAGCTCGTATTATATATGTATATAAACGTACTTAGATGTGCGAAGATATAACGCGTTATATTCTGTGTTAACAGGTTTGCAAGGCTTTCCGATAAACGTAGCAGAGCCTCGTGGTATTCCTTTGCGGGAAAAATTGCTGCCGGAGTATTTGCAGAAGCTGGGATATACCACGAGGCTGGTTGGTAAGTGGCATCTTGGATATTATACCGAGATGCATACGCCGACGAGACGTGGTTTTGACTCGTTTGTGGGATATTATGGCGGTTATGCTAAGTACTTTGAGCATATCGTTACGAAAGATGTGAGTATTAACGATTTTGGTCTGAATGCTTAGGAGAAGTGTCAGTTATTTGATTTGTTGTATAGGTGTACTTTGTAGGTACAGAATTAGAAAAAAGAATCAACGATATTTAATTTTTAAATGAGATTTATTAAATTTTATAGAAAATTTTTACGCTATTATATTAATTGTAACGTATAAGATATGTTACGCATAAAGATAACAACATAAAACAATATAAATAGATCCGGAATGATATTTAATTTCCTGCTTTCATCGTCGTGTTTCGTTTTTGGCCTTTTCACTTGAATTGTTGTAATTGTAATGAAGCTTCCAAAGAGCTGTTATTTTAAGCCGTTTCTCCGAATTGGCAAATGAGACCCATTCCTTACATCAATATTTTAAAAGTGTATTTAAATATAGGAATTGTAGCTGGTAAAATGTAATTAAAGTACAATATCAGAAAAAATATCATTATAAAGAAGTAATCTCGTATTTTTCATATACCTATTTAGATTACAATTAAAGCTATTATTCATTGATTTTTCAGAAACATACGGGTATTGATTTTCATTCTGATACCCCGCAAAAAATTGAAAAATATAACAATACCCGATATCTTACCGATTTCATCGCTGATAAAGCTGAAGACATAATTAGAAATCATAACAAAGAAAAACCATTGTACCTCCATATTTCACATCTTGCTGGTCACGCAAGTATAGGAGAAGATCCTATTGAAGTTCGAAATATGACTGAAGTGAATAACACATTGGGATACATACCGGATATAAATAGACGAAAATATGCAGGTAAAATTACTGTTCATATAGTGTATATAGATAAATAATATACTTCATAACATGTATCTTAGGAATCACTACGGCTATGGACGAATCCGTCGGAAAGGTCGTGAAAGCGCTGAATGATGCAAAAATGCTTAACAACAGTGTCATCGTATTTATATCAGACAATGGAGCACCAACTGCGGAAGCACCTTATACCAATTATGGATCAAACTATCCTCTTCGTGGAGTAATTGAATTTTCATATCATTTCTTTTATCTTTCGTTGATAGTAATGATAGAATAATAGAACCCAATTTGATTTCCTAGATAAAAGGAACGCTGTTCGAAGGTGGTGTACGGCCAGCTGCGTTTGTTTATTCACCCCTCATTAAAAATCCATCGAGGGTCTCTGAAGAATTCATTCATGTTACTGACTGGTTTCCTACACTATTAAACCTGGCCGGTGGTAACGTTACCGAACTTGAAGGTATCGACGGCGTTGATCAGTGGGCTACTATCAATGAAGATAAAAAATCCAAAAGGGAATCTGTGTTCTTAAATATTGATGAAGTCATAGGACCAGAAGGAGCTATTTTTGGCAACTACAAATTACTTCGAGGTATGAAACACGTTGTATTTCAAATCATTAATAAGTTTTTTTTTCCTAATCTTTTGAATGTGATTATAGGTGTACCTGAAATATACTCGAATTATTATGGTGAAGATGGAAATAAACATAGTCCGAAGTACGACGTAACGGGTGTTATGTCATCAATGACTGGGAAAGCGATTCGTAATTTTGTAAAATCTACTTTTGGAGAAGAGCGAAAAATTAGGGACTTGAGAAAAAAGGCAACCATCAAATGCCACAGAAAAGAGAACAAACTCAGCTGCCAAGAATCTTGCTTATTTGACATTATCAAAGATCCCTGTGAGACAACAGATATATCCGACAAACATCCAGAGGTACATTTTCAAATCATTAAACAAATTTACATTTTGAGATATAAATTGTTAGCCTGTTTTACAATTGTGCCCATAATTATCAAATTTGTATCAGATGGTCGTTACTATAAATGCATTGATCCAAGGTTATCAATCAGTTTTGGTGAACCAAACGAATACTTATATAGATCCCAAAGGTTACCCAGAAAATTTCAACGGCTATTGGATGCCGTGGTTGGACCACGAGTATACACCAGCGAGAGACAGAAACAAGTCTGCAATATGGTCTATCAGTGTATTTTGCGAAGGATATCCTGTAGGTGACCCAAGAAATTGTTTGTGAAGTCTGAGCAAACTCTGTCGTATGTGTTCATGATAAAGAATAATATTTTTGTACGTATTTACACAGAGATAAGTAACAATGATATATTTTCTAGCAAAGCTAATATATGTTAATAAATAATGATACATGATTTTATAAATAGTCGCATTACTTGTAAAAATAATTATCAACCTCCGCTAATAATAATAATAATAATAATGATAATAATAATAATAATAATCAAAATAATAATCAAAATATTTCACCTTATAAGAGTTAGGAATTTTGATTAAAATTTTTGCTTAATCTTAAAACTTTTCTTTCTCCACAATTCCTTCCCTATTATATACTTTGATCTTTTTCACAAACAATTAAAATCGCCTTAAAATACATTTTTCGATTATCCAACCAAGAAAGTCATAGTAAAAAGTTCCGGAAACCAAGAGCACCATCCATAGCATCCGCTATCAGATCCCACGTACGATCATCCTTCCAGCCATACGCGCGACCGCGAGATTAAGCGATCTCCGATATCTCCCTTCGCCGCTTATCCTCTTCACCCATTGTGATGCATCTCCCCACCCTCCTCCTGCTCTTTGGCTAGTCGCTCACGGTATAAAACGCGCGAGGACTGTCGGCAGCATTGTTCGAGAGCGAAACGCGTGGGCAGCAGCAGCAGCAGCAGTCAGACCACGTGGGCCATGCCGAAATTCAGAGGTGGAAGGTGGGAATTAAGCACAAGGTCGGATCAATACATCGCGGCGGAGGAGGAGGAGAAGGTGGTGGAGGTGGAGCGTGCGGAAAAGGACGGAGAGATCGCGTCGGCCGATAATTGCGTTCGGGGGTTACGAAAAAAAAGCGTCGATGATGTGTGCGAGGAGATGGGATTTTTTTTTTGGTTTCTGAATTTTAAAGGGAATGGGGTAATGTCGGTATAGGACGAGACAATTTGTGATTTTACTCGTGGGCTTTGAATTCCTAGAAGAAAGGTTGTCATTCGTGTGTCAATTTGGTCGACGTTGACGAATTCAATAACGATTGAGCTTTTATGACATTGCTGAATTTGGTTTTGTCTTTTCTCTTAAAAAATAGTTTTCTAGTCTCGTAAATAGAAAAAGTTTCTTTGGGTTTTAATATTGCTATAGATGTATTGTACATAATTTTTAAGTGCTACTTGTAATAATACAGAAAAGTGTTTGAAAAATGCCGAATTGATGATAAAATGAATGTACTAATAAAGCATGTGTTGTGAGTTGAAAAGATATAACTATGAAAGATTATGATCAGAAGTCATCATGATAATCTCTTTCAAGGACTAAAATCAGTAATTTCTAGGTCAAACCTGTTGAAATCAGAGGTAATTATTAAAAATCTATTTTAAAATCGTTCATCATCAAATAAATTATTTCTTTTTCAATCATAATAAAATTTTTATGGAAGATAGAATAATATTTGCACTTTAGTGAATATATTTTTTATATTACACATAGTGGTTAAATAACGAGTACTTTTGTTTAACAAAAATGATTATTCTTTCCTACACGACTCATAAAAAAAATAATAGCTACAACGAGCAAAAACATCGTCAAGCTTTGAACAAAATTTTACGAACGCTTTATTACGCTATTCCCGCGTATTAAACCGAAAATGGAGAAGCAAATTGCGGTTTTATAACAGCACTTAGTTATCAAACGATGTCGGGTTGTACTTTAATCCACGTCACCGTTTATCTGTCTTTTTCTCTCACGCGCGTCTGCTTCAATTTTCTTCTCAACTAGATTAGACGTCGGCAATGTCGTCGAGGGATACAAGAAACGACAATTCAATCAAATAAAACATTTAAAAGAAAGTGTTGTCGTCCGACTATAGTGTACGTTATTCTTTATGGTTACCTATATTTCGTGTGTTTGTTATAACGTAACTCAAGTACGAGAAAGGGTTGCTTTGATTTACGATAAAAGATTAGTCGGCTTAGTCTTTTTACCTTTTTTGCCTCTCACCGAGTAAACCTTTATTGCAAAAAACCTTGCTCTGCGATCCCTAAAGCTATTAGTAAGAACATTTTTCTTACGTCTTCCCAATCATTGCTACATAATTAGGATTTTTATCGAGATCTCAAAAAAATTACTAAAATTAACATATTATCTCAATCCTCTAGAATTGAAGAATATCAATTTACCGAGATAAAACATCTAAATTTCTCGCGACATTCCAACAACAATCTCTTATATTTCAAAGAAAATAGAAATTATAGTATAAAAAAAAATCCCAAGTTAAAAAAGCACATTCATTAAAGACTCTGCTCCTGTTTAATGCTATATAACCTCGTTAGAATAATCAATTATGCGGCTACCCTAAAATCCAGTACCCACATGATTAATCACATTATATACAGCTGGTAGTCCATTACAGCTGACGCGCGGCAAAGAATTTGATATGTATCTAATACTCGACCGCGCGTTAAAGTACATCTTAAATTAGCTTTGCGTATTTCTACGCAAGAGTGCAAGTCATATCCAGAGCGCGCAAACTCGATATTCTACGGTTTTATTACGTCATATATATTTTTTTTCTTAAATATATGCAAGCGGTACGGTGAAAAGTTAATTAAAAACACTAAAAGGTAAAAGTATCAAGAAAATTTATAAATATTTACACCAGCTATTAAAAATCTCGTTAAACATTTTACTCCCCAAAGATATATTTTAATCATAAATAAATTTTCGAAAAATATTAATTAAAAACCAAAAACCGAAAAAGTCACCTCCATATACTTCATTTCGCTTCTAACTTCTCACTTCATAAACACCAACGTAAACAGAAACCTCAAAAACCTATATATATCCCTTTGACCCGTATCATCGTTTTTCCTCGTCACCGAATAAACATGCGAAAAAGCCCTGAAAATAGCCGTGCACGACGAGCAGCTATCACCTACATACATACATACATACACACACAGTTACGTCTCTGATCGAAGAGCAACGATCATCATCCCTCTCTCTCTCTCTCTCCCCGCGGCTTTTCGATATCGACCTTTCGCGGCCCATCCAATCGCCATCCATCATCGTCCCCTCTGCTGAAGAATACATATAGCACGACGGCGATACCACACACCAATACGTATATTATATACCCCCGGATTATAGCACCGTATATGTACATACATGACGCGACCCGGAAAAGCCTAGACAGACGAATGTAAGCCGGAAGTCAGCGTCGCTATACCGGCTAATCAAGTTTTCCCGAAAATTCATCGGCCTTGTACGAGACGACGCTCGCGCTATCTTTCACAGCTGAACGCGGGAGGCCGATATTAATGAACGCCGTGTGCCCTCGCAGGCTTTGCCGGATGAGCTTAATGTGACGTGTATCGGTCTGTCTTTCCGCCAGAATGATACGCGCGGTGTAGTGCGTCAATGTGTGAATGTGTATATATATGTGCTATGTATCGTTGTATAGACAACGACAGTAGGTAGATTGGGCTAAACGTTTGTTGGATGGACGCGTTCTCGCAACTGATTTTTTGCTTTGATAGTGTTTAATGAAAAAAGGTTGAGGATTGGATAAGATAAATTATTGTTATATTTAAATTTTTTAAATTTATATTTATTAGATGTATTTAATACGATAAGAAATTTTGCGCTATCCATTAATTGTATAAATTCAATGTCATTTAATTGTACCCGATATATCGGATTTTGGTTTACAATACATAGACGTACAAAAGCATTACAGTGCAATTGTCACGTATTGCGAGAGGGACTAATGGATGACCCACATTCTGTAATGAACGATATATATATTGTTCGATCGCGAATTAATATATACATTATTTGAACGCCAATATTTCAAGCGCCTTTATTAAATTAACTTGACAATTTCGTACGAAATGCAAAGTATAAAACGGTATACCACGGTTCACAATTTAACATCGCGAGCTAAAAGGTATATATATTTAAAGATTAATATAAATGAACATATACAATTAAAAAATCTCAAACAACTATTAAAGACTTGAACAAATATTAAACATCAGTGCGGTACTTTTTCAAGATGCAATTCAATATTTACTTTATATCTCCGTCAAGTTTCCCAACACGTACATGCAATCCCTTTGTTTACACTAGCACGGCGTATATTTCAAAAGGCGTTTATGCAGTCGCACGTATATACATAGATTTTCTTCGTTTCAAAGCTAAAACAACCTTCTGCTATACCTAGAAGACGTTTAATCAGCATTTCAAATCAAAGGAGCTGAATCTAACCTCAGGTGCAAACATACCGAAAGAAACGCATATAGCAGGAAGAAACTCAGAGCACGAGTGTAAGCCGCAACCAATGGAGCGTAATCAGGAGGCCAGTTAGGCTTCGGCCACGAAGGAATCACGACGCGACTCTCTCTCTCTATATCTACGCTTTATTTACCAAAGAACACTACTGCAGTACAGCAGCACACAACCGGCCGGAAATCCGGCCAAGGCAGCTCGTTAGTGGTCAGGCCGACGGTTTTGTCAGACGTATACTCAGACCGTGTCTACATATATATATATATATATATATATATATACATGTATATAGTAATCATCCTGAATGCATGAAAACTCGCGCGTTGGGTACATATAACAAAGCGCAGGGACTCGTGGTAAATTTTCTTTACAGCTCCGCCACGGTATATATCCGTGATATTGCGGAGGACTTGCGCGAGTGCGCGTGTATCTGCGTGTCAAATACCGTAGCTGGCGAGAGTAGTTTGAGAGGTGGGGGTGGTTAGGTAGGTAGTTTGCGAGAACCAAGGGTCGACGTGGCTGGCGGAAGTTTAATTTTGTGCGCGCGCGCGCGGGCGCTGGACTTGCTTTTTGTTTTTCATTTCGGAGATATCTCTTGGATGGTTGGACGACGTTACTGTTACTGCTGCTTGTTGTGTATGTATAAAAGAATAAAATGAAAGAAATTTAATTTTGCGCAAATGTCGGGTGTTGCTGTAGTTTACGTGAAAAAAATATTGTTTTGATAAAATGTCGTTGAGTAGGTATTTTTTTTTATAAAGTTTGGTTATAATTTAAAGAGATGTAATAATATGAATGTAGGTCAAAGTAATTTAGCTATCCTTTGAGATGAACTTTTAAAATTGTAATAATTTGAATCATCTACCATTCGACTAATGAGCAAGTTTGAAAAATCCTAAATGAGTCGTTAAAATTTGCAAGCAGCTTAATGCGATTGGATTTACATTGCTTTGAGTGCCGGAAAATATGTAACATTCGTAAAAGAGAATTAAGTGGAAGAAAAAAGTGGAAATATTTATTGATTAAAAAAAAAGTACTTGAAAATTCCGAAACGAAAAGTTTTTAAAAGCTTGAAAGACAGTTAGAGAGGTTTTCTGCTCGGGGGCTTTTGCTTTGTTTCAGTAGTTAAACTTGCACGAATTAAGAATATAGCGTCAATCAAAAAGTTATTTTACTGCCCGTAAAGAGCAGCCACCGCTTATTCAGTCTTCATTGCTTATTCCACGCGGTAAGAATAATTAATTGTAGAATCAGATGCGCGTCCTAATTTAATCCTACATTACGCTAAATTGCAAAAATCCATTGCTAATTTTATATCTCTTCTAGCCTTGAATTACAATAAATTTTACTATAAAAATGTCCGCGAAATGCACCTAGTAAAAACACAACTCACCCACCCAAAAAAGACGAGAACCAACTGAGACGCGCAATAGTCGAGGGACTAGCAGGAAGGAAAACGCCCAGCACACACACACACACACGTACCGCATAATGAAGAAAAGTAGCAGCGTTGCGCTAAAGAAGTAAATGGAAAAGGCACGACAGGAGAAAAATACGCAACCGACTGTCCATTGAGTCCATTGAAGTCCTGCAAAGAGAATCGTCCAAGCGAACGTATAGAGTTTTCGATGGGAGAGTAGTGCATTGGCAGTGGTGATGTTCTCTGGATGGAAAAATCGTTAACGGTTTAGCGATTTGACAAAACTACTGCGCGCGAATGTTCTTTTGAGAGTGGGTGAAAGGAAGAGTAATGGTATTACGCAGGCTTGTATGGAAGGAAAGACGGAAGTTATCGTAAAGAGTGTAATTTAAGATTGGAAATTAAAAACGGGATAGAGAAAGGATTCGTTATAGCGATATTGTAAAGTTAGAGTTTGAAATAAATTTTTTCCCAATATTTCTAATGATTTTTGTATAAATAAACACGAGTTATTTTAATTGTGCGTTGAATATTAATAGAACAATGTAAGCAGACAGATACCCGGAATATAATTTTTCGAAAATCCTATAATGACATTCGAATCGGAATTTAGATTCAAATATTCAGTGTTTATTTGTGCACTTGTATATTGAAGTGCTCTTCTTTTATTCATCAGCTGAGTAGATACTATATAGGATTTACAAATACATTCGAATCGCGACACTTACCTACAAAAAAGTTATTAACAAATATTTTCCGTACAATTTTACCAAAAAAACTATCTATTCCTTCCTCCTCATTAAAAAAGAAAATTTCATTCAAATCCACATTCCCAGTCTCTTGACAACATTCACCCGAAAACACATTCACCCCGAAATGGCCAAAACAAAGACCCTCACGTTATAACCAGACGCTTCACCACCACCCACCTAATCCCACCTTTCCTCCTCAATTTCTTGCCGTCCACCCAAGCCATTTCCTAAGTTTTCCCTTCGGACATCCGAGCGGCTATACCCAACACCTTTGACGCACAAGCCACGCGCTTGTGGTTATGCTTTTTGCAGAAGCTTCGGCAAGTGTAATCTCTTGTTTCCTTCGGTTTTTGCGTTGTAGCTACTGGCTACTGTGTCGACTGCTTACACAAGTAGTGAGTGTACACGTTGTGTGAATTCAGGTCAGATTTTATCGAAAACGAGAGTTGGGTCGAGCTAAGTGAATACGTGTGCACACGCGCAAGTGAAAGGGTATATATATCGGTGTAAGTAAACAAATTGTGATCGATACCGGTACATTGTTCTTAGGGTACTTGGTTGTACGCGTGTGGTGTGGGTATTGTAAAAATTGCAAGGCGAGCTTTGTTTGCAGTTGAATAAAGTAAGAAAGAGTTGTAAAGAATTTGTAACGATTTTATCGTATTAAAATATTTTGATTACTTAGATTCACTGCGGTAAACAAATTTGCATGCATACCTAAAGACGAAGAAAAGAGCTGTTATTACAAAAAATATTAATTTATAAAATAAAAATACGTATTATAGAAAATACGAGGTGATGGAACAATCCATTCAATCCCCAAGCAACCTAAACGAATCCAATAAAGTTATATATATCCCTCGCCGTCGTTCCTCCATAATACGAGAAATCCATGAGCTGTCCCGCAACATCTAGTAAATATTCACCGAATCATATTCATCGCCATGCCGCCATCTTTCTCATATACGTATATACGCAAGATATTCCTTCCTCAGCCCCTTTGTGATCGCTATACAGGCGAGAAGCAATTTCAGAAAAATATTGACCTTTCAATTCTCACGCCTCTTTCCTCTCGTGCCGTCGCCTTGCTGGGAAAAATCGCGCGCGCGGCTCGCATTTCTCTTACACACGCGTATACGTATATATATATATTACCCGAGCGGGTATTTCCCCAGGAATATTACACCATCTCGCACGCCGATCCCATGAATATTTACATTACAGATATATATATATATATATATATATATATATATATAGAAACTGAGCAGCAAATATCGGCTGCCAATATTTCAAGATGAGTCCCGTGCGAATCCTTCGCTCAACCTTCACCGAACTTTCAATCAACGTCTCGCTGCTACCATGCTGCAGTATACTGCGAGCGACGTTATATGTATATATACACGTACTTTCAGCGCTCGGCAAATTTGTCTTTGCTACTTTTGTGTGCGAGCCTGCTGCTACATGGATTACTTGTACAATATGTGAATGGTATTTTTACATTTTGAATGATTTTTCTGTCGTTGGTATATTTCAAGATAATAAATTGCTTTCTTAAAAAAGGAATAAGGATTTGGAAATTTTCAATATTCTATTTTAAATGTTTAATATTAAAAATCAGCCACGAGAATGTACAAACAAAAATGTGGAAAGCTATACGTGCGGAAAGATAAATATCATAGAAGTACGATGTTATACACAGCTAAATAATAATAATATAATCAATGGAAAATTTATCCGGCAAAAGATATTTATCTATTAAAAATTTTAATTAAATGCATACCATCGATAAGTAGTTATCGATTATTCGCTTAAACGTGTGATTTTCATCGTATAACTTCGTTAAAATAGGAATTTTCCACCGCTCTGTTTCATTATCTCACAAAACAATGAACGCTTTACATAAGTAACCAAACCGTAAAGTGGAATTATGTAAAACTCGCCAAACTTAGACTCATGCAACATTCATGGCTATGAAAATCCGAAAAAACTTGTTGCAAAACTTTTAATCACATTTCGAAAATGTTAATTCTCCTAGTCACGTTTGCCCGCGCCATCAGCATATAATTATTACTCCTATCCCATCGAAAAATATGCAAATACGAAACATTCCGCTTGTGTTAGAAAAATTGCCAAAGTAATAATCGTGTACGCGGCTGGTCGCGCAATTGGGGAAAAGTGCTTCGAGGGTCGCGGCGACATTAAAAGCGTAATACATTCCGCAAATTCCCATTGTACTCGACTTCAGTGGGGCGCGAGGTGAAGAACCGTGTAGAGAGAGGAGAACTATACGCTTGCGTTCTCCCTTATTCTTTTGTTCGCGACACATTTGAAATTATGCGCGTGCTTTTTCCCTAGAGAAAGAGAGGGAAACGCGATTGAGCAAGAATAGCGCGAGGCTTTTCGCGTTCAGGGAATCTTTTTTTATCGTCGAAGGATTTTTCGGTCCGGACTTTTTTCTCTTTTACAAATTTTCCACTCGCGTAAGTTATATAAATGATATTTTCGCACCGTTCTCACATTTTACAAGGTAGATTTGAAAAATCTGCGTAAATTTTACGCGATATAGTTTGCAGCGAACCTTACGTTATTCTTTTATTTTCTCTTTTTTTGGAACTAGAATATTATAAAAATTTCATGATTATCTTTACTGCATTTATATACTTTGATTTAAAATTTTGAACTTCTCGAGAACTTCGATATTTTTCTATATAAGAATAAGGTGCACGTATGCTGATTCAACTGATTAAATCCTGCAAGAAATTATTATTAGCACTAATTAGACCAGCAATTTACGACTGCAAACGCTACCTAAGGATTGTAAATCCCACTCATATGCACAAGTTTCAAATGTCACTTTAATAGCAGTTTTTAGTGTCAGCTGTTGGTGAGCCATCTGGGAATCTAGTATACGTATTTACATTTCGCACAATAGCATATATACACGCGCGTCTAACTATTACTACCACTATAATCTACCCCCCGACAGAAATGGCCCACACTCTCGAAATGACTATAATTCTCATTGACTTCGAGATTACTCGCAACGCTGCAATTCTAAATTTACCTCGTTTCCCATGACTCCTACTACACTATACACACACTCCAACAATTTTATCTCATCCCTCTTTTACGAATCACAACGTATATAAGTACACTCGATAAAACGAATCATCGAGATTTATAAAACGCTTTTATACGTAACACACGTGGTATATATATATATATATATCTTGGTGAAAATAGCCGCGTATACGCGTGCACACACGTCGTTGGGACGAGGAGAGCCGTAATCTCTTCTTCATTGAGTACAAAGTAAGTGCATGCACTTTGGTAGGAAGAGGAGGAGAAGGAGGAGGAGATTTGAGCGTTATGAGGAAAACTTACCGACTGACTGGCGCTCCGCTTGCCGCTCGAGAAGCCAAGGCCGCGCAGAACCGACAGATTTCGCGCGCTCGCCCTCAAGTTGCCCCATCCGTTCTTGACCTGTTGCTCCATCCACCTATGGCTAAAATCAAAATATGCTGGTTAGATAAAGGTTGTAAAATTGAATTTTTTTTGTGATGCTAGATGGTTATTGTACGATAATATGTATTATTTAACAGTAGATGGTCTTTTTGGTATAGCTTAAAATGTAATAAATAAGTTGATGTAAAATTTTTTATACCACTCTTAAAATTATAATTTTGGTTTGATTTTTCGGTACTCATTGTATAAAACGCTGTTTGAAAGTAGCGCGTAAGTGAAGTCATAGTTTAATATAGATTTTAATATTGAAATATTCGCTATATTTCTATACTGAATGTATTCTATCCTAATTTTAGAATACATTCGAATCCATTTATAAGCGTTTAAGAAACAATAATAAATCGCTAAGATACATTTACAGAAAATAAACGTTGTCACATGTCATGATCCCTTTAAGCAAGCATCGTTACCTCCAACTAAAAGATTCGTTAAACCCCAATTTGACGCGCATTTCAATTAAAAATTTAATTAAAAACAAAGCTCCAACTATTTCCCTTCAAATTTTAATAAAATCACGTAAATCCCTGATTGAAAAGAACCGAGCGACCCCATCTCCCTCTCTCTCTCTCTCTCTCTCTTTCTCTCCAGCAAACTATCTTCATTATCGACGCATTTTACCCGGCGGCTCTAATTAACAAACTTGCTTTTTTCTCTATCCACTTCCGCGATCTTCTCTCCCTCTTCCTTTCTCTCTCTCTCTTTCTCTCCCTCCATCTAATTACAACGAAAATCGACTTGGCAATCGATGCGCGCCGATAAGAAGAAGAGTCGCAGCGCATCCGCGTAAGCGGAAGGAAAGAGCAGTAGCAGCAGCAGGAGCAGCAGTCGTCGAAATCCAATCTTCGTATCTCAATCTGCGGCTAATTAATTACGAATCTCCGTACTTGTCGACTTCTTCTTTAATGCCTGGCGAACAGAAAATGTCGGTGCTGCGAGTGCGGATGATTCCGAACGAGAGACGGAGAGAGAGAGAAGGAAGGAGAGGGAATAATCGTCTACGCGACGAACGGAATTATCGATAACGAGGGAAGTTTGCCGGCTGATTGACTCCGTTGTTGCAGTTCTCTGTTATCGCTCTGCCGCTCGAGAAGATGGATCTCGAAATGCGTACAGACAGAGAGTCGTTGCTCGACTTGGATTCACAAGGGAAGACGTTTGTATACATATATACATTCTGCTTCGTTGCGTCGTCGCTAACAACTTGTTACGCGATAAACGAGGAAATGTTTATTCGGATAAGTAAGTAAAATAAGTAAGTCTCGTAAAAGGGTTTGTGTATATTTTTCTTACTAATTTTTTATAGCTTCTAGTTTGTATTAAAGTAAAGTATTCCCGTAGTTAATATATTATTAAGAAATCAAATAAAAGACGTGTAATTTTAAAGACGCACGTGTCAGCTGAATATTGTTTCTCTCCTCATTAGTGTTATTGACAAAGCGTTTCTAGAATCCGACTAATTAGTAGGCTCACGTTTGTAGCTACCTACAAGGAGAAATTTGCTGATACTAAGATATCTATTTTTAGATATTATTTATGTATAAGACAACGATTAACCTTTATTCCTTATCATTATTAAATTTTCTCTGCGAACGAACACCGATAAAACTCGTAAACGTAGTTTTACTCTCTTATCTATCATGACAGTCAACATCGGTGTATGGCGTTGTGTATAATCATGTTTTCGATAGTGTCGACTCATTGTGAATTCAGTGATATGCTCGTAAAACAAACGACAAAATATAACTACACCTCGTAACTACCATGTCCGACAGAACCGCGCCTATTTCTACTGTCACTAAACTCCTCCTCTAATATCATATCGTATAATTCTCGAATCTAATTTCCTTCGACATACTGTACATTACGATTTCTCGCGCTAAATCTGAAAATACTGTGTTATAACAACAATAACAAAAGTTCGGTGCTGGAAATCCCTCATATTTACCAACCATCGAGAATCGCGTTCGAAAAAAATTCACGCACGCGCGCGTCATTCAAATTTCGAGGAATGTTTGTCCTTGCACGGACATCGCCACCAGCTGGTGAGTTTGGCTTCGGTTCGCGTGTTTGCTCATTAAAAACGTTTAAAATGGATGGGTAAACTCGTGCGGGGTTACAAGCGCCAATTCTGCGTATACATACTCGCACGTCGAATACAGCACGTACAACGTTGTAAATCAACAATGAGGGAGGGCTATAAATATATATGATGTATTGACCTTTTGCCGTCCGCGCGGTGTAAGCTTAAGCCCTTGATTATTTTTTGTAAGCGACGGCTGTTAAGTATTTTTAGATGAAATTAGTATCGTGGTAACAGAGAAATTTGTAAAGGTCGATGTACGTTGTTCCGTGATAAGAATTTGTAAATACTGATTTTATGGTTTTGATTTGGGTATTTTCATAACAATAAGTACCGCTAATTTAATCGTATTATTAGGGGTAGTAAAATATACTACTGACTTTATTCATTATTAAAAAGAAATTGGTGTTTACTTGAAATATTTACAATAAAAAAACTCTACGTGAATGTTTATTTGTCGGAACTAAAAAATATTGCGAGTCTACTTTTTACGATAACGTCTGTGAAAACTGCGCCAGTTTTAAATCTGTCATAACCGTCCGTATAATCTTTTGTTTTTCAAATAAAAGTAAAGTTGTCGTGAATATTGATATAACGCTCTTACTACAAAATAAGTTTAGTTTACCAAAATATCGCTCGATAAAACCTTAAAAATAATTAAACTTGCGATTAATCCAGACAGCATACGGCTCCATGCTTCAATTTTATTTATTCACGCATTCTCTCCTTCACTGTGCCTCCTACTACTAACCGAAATATTCATATACGGAATTGGATTGCCGCCATTTCTCGAAACACCCAACTTCCTATCTCTTTCTCTCTCTCTCTGTCTCTCCGTTAATATACAGTCCACCGAAAAATTCATATCAAATTTATTTTAACGAACGTGAATAATTCCAGTGAACGCGTGAAATGTAAGAAGTAAGCGCGTCGCGTATACGATAAATAACGCAGAGAGCAGAGAAGGTATAGTCAATAGACGTCGGTAGACAAATTACCCTCAACGAGGCGGTTGACGCTCGAAGAGGAGGAGATCGCGGTATACGGTGCGTGAGCATGCCCGAGGTCTAATGAAACGACCATGACTGATGGGTAAGGCATCAATCGACGGAGGGTTAACAGGCGGCTGATACAAAGAGTGGATTGAATACCGAGTGGTCGGAGAGAAAGTAAGAGAGAGGTTTCTCTCTAAACCACGTAGAATAAGGTGAATAAGCTGAATTGAATTTTTCAAATGCGGTAAGTAAAATTTGAAATATGAAGAGATATGGTGTATCATTACCATCTAGAAAAAAAATTCAACGAGTTTAGTTTATTATTATTATTTTTTAGTGAAATACATTAATTAGATTGTATATAAGCCTTCTGATATTGTACAGTGGTTTGAATAATATAAATTTTAGAGTTAGATATAGAAAAAATTGTAAAAACAGTAATGAAAAATTACAATAAATTGAAAATAGTAAACTAGATATTTTTCTAATTCCGTAAAGATAATTTTTACTGCTTATAATTAATTTTTTCTACATTTTATTCCCCCTTATCTTCCTATGGAAATAGATACACGTATAGATATTTTTATTTGTAAGTTACCTGCACTGTACTTTTGCAAACCCGGTAAAAAGAAGGAAAAATAAACGCAGGAGATCGATCGAAGAGCGCGAATCTCGACTAAATTACCAGAACTCGAGGAAATATAACAGGGGCATGAGCGTATCCGCGGGAAGATAGCGCGCGCTACCGAATGAAAAATGAGAACAAATACGCACATCTCGTGTGTGTAACAGTCTCGCGTGGACGGGCTTAATTCATCGTCGGTGCCGTCGGAAGCCGCGCCGACTTGTGCGCGTGTGCACGCTCGATCGATATATCTATATATATATATAGTATATACTCGCGGTTTGAAAAACTGTTGTGTTTTGCTCAACGGTCGGCTAAAAATTGTAACTTTTGTATGATTAATTAGGCGCACGTGTGTATGTGTATGTGTGAGGGTGGAAAATTAATTTTGATGAATTATGAACATAAATTTTGGAACGAATTTTCAGGGTACAAATGGAAATATTCTCTGCAGAGTTGAGTAAATTTTTAGATTTTTTTCGAATGTAAAATGAACGATTTAAATAAAATTTAGCTATGTGCATGTAAAATTTTTATTTTTTCTACTGTGAAAATCGTAATTCAATTTTATAAGATATAACAGGAAACGAAAATTAAATTGATAACTCAAATTGGTCTTTGCGCTTATATAAAAATTCAAAATACTCCATTCTTCGTATTCTGCATATTATAGATCTAGATATCCTAAATCAATAATATTATATCTTTTGTAAGTTTTAATATTAAGTTCTATCTCGTAACTTTAGAACAAAGTCTATTAATTTTAGTTGAAAAAGACTGACAGACACGAAAATAAAATTATATTTTACCTGCACAAATATACTATATCTATGTGAAATTTGTTGTACCAAATAATTCTTAGAATATTTGAGCTTTGAAAATGTATAATAGGAATGTTATATCTTTCAATGCTATTTCGAGGTTATTTCATCATTCTATAGAGATATTCTGAAGTAAATTCAAATATGTTCAAAATCGTCTTATAGATGATACGTATGAAATGCTATGAGAAAACTACAAAAATTCTATGTATTTTTGGTGTGCAGTTAAATTCTTGAATAAATTGCTACAAAGAAGAATAATTATTTTCGTTGGTAATTAAAGGTTCTTTCAAATGATTTAAAGTATTAAAAAAATTACAAAGAATTACTGTAACTTATACAAAAATCACACACACTGTCCCCTATTTCTTTTAAAAAAAATACGACCAAAATAAAATCCAGTAATTGAATTAAACCAACCTCGCACCCTTCTACCTTAATTTGAAAGTGTCTCACCCAATTCTCATCCGCGCCCCAACATTGACGACTTATTAGTCTCAGGATCACATCTCCGAAGCTTAAAACCCTTCTTCAAAATGAAATCGCTCTTCGCCGTATATAGTACTGTACTCGTTTCGAATTTTGTTCTCTAATTTCGTTACCGGAGATCCCTTCGGACAATGAGAGCATTACAAAGGAGCTCCTCAGCATTTTGCGGCGAATCGATTCGTTTGCGGCGCTGGTGTCTAGTCGCGTTTCGCCCAAGTAAATGGGGTAATTGGTTCGCGAGAAGAAGGAGGAGGTGGGATTGCTTGGTAGTGCTATTAAACTCCGCTTAAATAATTGCAGCTGAAAGAAGTGTGCTAATTGAGGTTCGCCGTTTACATTAGCACTTGATTAAATTATTCTGATTCAAAATAAAACATACATTGGTACCTGATGCGGGTTACGTTTGATTGGTATAAGGGTATTAGAATAATAAAGATATAATACCGTTTGTGACGACGAAATTTTTAATATCAAATTATATAATCAATATTCCAATAACTCTGCACGTTTACGTCAGTTTCCAACACAGAGATATATACTGCTTAATTCATATTTTTTTTTCAAGCGCTGCGGTACGTAACTCTGAGAGAAGATTGCACGCTGGATTTTAATTAAATTAAAGTGGCTCTCCGACGAATTTTCTTAATACTTTGAATACCTCTTTGACGTTTTATTTTTAATATCCGGCTTTTCAGCTAAAACGCCACCAATTAGTGCGTGATTAATATTTATTATGCAAATAATTCCGCTCTATATTCGCCAATGTATACCTACAAAGGTATTCAAGAGTCTGAACAAAAATACTTGATAATTATCAAAATCAGACGGATGGAAAAAATTATCCGACAATCGTGAAACTTTTTATATAACAATTTGTAACGTGTACCTTCGGTTGGAGCGTTTTTTTTTTTGCTAGTATATACGAGGGTCACGAATTTATTTACAAAGACATTGAGAACACTATAAAAACTGTCACTGGCTTGAGGAATTACTTTCTTTTGTGAAAAATATACGAGCGTAGATAAAGAACGAAGGGAAAGGCATATGTTTTAATGAATGGCAGGTCGCGCCTGCAGACTCAGATCTCAGCTTGGATAATGGCTTAATTTTTAGAAGTTCTTCAGGAGGCGTAAACTCGAGCGAGAGTTTGAAAAGTTTTCTATTTTTAGATAGCGAATTTTATACTGTAAGTGATTATGATGGTATGCTCTAATAAAAAAATTCTATGAAGAAATATACAGTATAAATGAACACAGCTACAAAATACAAAAAAAAAACGTAAATTGAAGAATAGCAACATAGCTTTTGAATAAAGTTAAGTTAAAATAAACAACAATAATGAAACCTATACAAATTTGAAAGATAAAATAAAATGATAATAACGGAAGGAAATATTTTTAGAAAGCGTTTAAAAACTTGAAACGTTTGCACTATCGGAATCGAAAACGTATACGTTTTAGGGAAATATAAGTATGCTTTTGTGTCTCTGCTCGGGAGTATTTTCCTGAGCTCGGTGAATCACTTAAAATGTATTAACCTCAATCCGTATGGATGTTTGATTTTCTCGAAATGCGCTTGAAAATTTCTACGATATTATTCGAGCTGTCATTCTTATTTTGCAGATTTTTATGGAATTGAAGTGTAAATAAATAATCGTATTTTATTGAGTTTGATCAAAATTTTTGCATTCTTTGCTGACTTCCAAACATATTAATAACAATATAATTGCTATGAATTAGTTTGAATTGATAACCTTAAAGTCCAACAACTCCTATTGCCTGTATGAATGAAAAATTCCCGTTACACAGTTCTAAATAGCCACCTATTCATAAGCCTCGCATCCTATTACTACGTAAACCCCGAGACTCGACTGCACTCACAATGGTCCAACATCGAAACTCATATATCGGTACTGACCTCCGGCGAGACCATTAAAAGTTCCTCACCTCGCCCACCCTCCCATCCATTGCCAACTTTTCTCCTCAGTCCGTCTCTCTTTCTCTCTCAACCTCCTCTTCGTCTATTGAAATGCAAGCGTGCGCGCGTGAACTCGACTCGGTATATAGCGGCAGCAGCGGAGATGGATGGCTGATTGACCTGAATTTTCCTTCGGTACTAGCGACGCGACGGTTATTCGTATTTCCTCGTTTTTTTTTCCGTCGTCGTCGTCGAGGAATAGAAGGAGGAAGAAGCGTATACCGGATGAGAATTTATTGTTTCGAAGGATTTACGGTCGCTTCGTCCCGTGAAGAAAGAAGGAGTAGTAGTAGGAGTAGAAGAAGAAGTTTGCAGAGAAGAAGAGAGAGAGAGAGAAAGCTTGAAAAAGTTTCTTTTTTCGGAGTGGATCACCAGGTGAGGGATAGGTACGCGACGGGAAAAATTCCGTGGGTAGAGATGTGTGGCTCAATTTCGTTTTTCAGATGGAGATGGAAAGATAGAGGGATAGAGAGGAGAAGTGAGTGGCTGCGGCGCGGAGACAAGTCGTTGTTTGCGGTGCGGCCCGAGTGGTTTCGACATTGAATTATCTATCGATTTTGTTCGCTGTATATACGTAACTAGTTCAGAGGCATGGCGTAATGTAACTCATTGTATCCGAGCTAAATATTTGTTTTGTTTTGATGAAACTGAACAATGTTACAATGCCGAATGGTGAATTGCTATTAGTACTGAATACGACATTTACATACGGATTGTTTTGGTTGTTCTATGTGTGCTGCAGAGTACAATTTTGTGGAATAACAAGGCTTGGAAAGTAATCTTGTTTGCTCTAGAATTACATTAAAATAATTATATTTTCCATTCGTCTACAGAAGAAATCACAAAGCAAGGTATGCACGCAACAACAACCTAATTTTTTAAGAAGTTAGTACACATAGCCCCATTACTTCAACTTTCAATTCCTAAAAGAAGCACAATAGTCGAAAGTACAAAGTTCAGGATGGCATAAAGGTAAAAGCCAAAGCGCGCGTGTAGACTACAGATATTTTAATATCGCGCGATGTGAATTCACACGTATGTGCTAAGCTCGCGTACTCTGGCTATTCTTAGAGTTTTATTATTTCCGGTTCACAGATGGCCGGAGCACGGTAGCAAAAAAATAAAAGGTGTATCGCAGGGGTTTCCTTATTCTTACGCTCACGCGCGCGCGAGCGAGCGAGACTCTTTGACACTCTCTTATTCGCCGCGGTGTATACGTAAAACGAAAAACTTTCATCGTGTCACGAGGCAAGATTGCACGAGGTACGATGCTTTTTAGGAATATTAAAAAAAAAAAATGTTGCTGAGTATAATATTCAGCGGTGAGTATTGTTCGAGCTCGTCTTGTATCGATGTGATACCGCGTATTCTTAAGTAATAAGACCATTATGCTATACTGTGCTTTGATGATTATTCTGCGAATGTATGGATAAAAAATGACGAGACTTGCTGTTTTTTTATGAATTATATACTTGTACTCATTCTGTCTTTGGATTACATATTACTTTTTTTTTAATAATAATAAATATTCTGCATTTTCAATGAAGTATCTCCTTAGTCTACCATACTATTTCTCGTTTAGATGTATAGGATTTTTTTTTATATTACTTATGTCACTGAATTTAATGATCAAAGTTATATGTCCTCTTTAGCTATGTCATCAAAAATTTAGAATTTCAGGTACCTACATGACCTAGAAAATACGGCTCTTTCGTGAGTTGATGAAATTAAGGCAACATACGTGAAATGTTTTTCGGAGCATCATTTGCCGACTTAAAAATACTTACATGACCAACGCTAACGTTTTCCAAATTAAGTACACGTTAATATCAGAAAAACTAGTTCATCAATAAAAAAAAAAACATTTCTATTCGCTACCAAATTCGATCCCTACCTCTCCAATTTCCGCTCGTACACATAATGATCTTCTTTCTCTTCTACAGCGGTAGCCGCTAATAATCTCTCTTTCTCTCTCTCTCTCTCGCGTTATACACGCGCGCTGAATCGACAATCCATGGGGGCCGCAACAGGCGGACGATAAATCCGAAATGCGACCGCGGCTAATTGAAACGTCGAATATTGATTGTCGAGCCGCGTTCGCGCTACTTCGTTACACCGACGGTGGTGCAACGATGGAGTTATTAACGTGGCTATATGCTCTTGATTTCATTTTGCATCGTGCTATGCGTTTTACGCGTAGCCGCAGTGTAGTGCCCGGAATTATGCGATTTCGTGAAATTCCATTGTTAGAGCGAGGAATTTCACGATTAGACGTATAATATGTAGTGAACCGATTGTTGCTACAGATGTATTCTTTGGCGATTGCGGGATTGAAGTGAGGATAGCAGTGTGTGCTGGAATTGTTTAGGATGAAGTGGATGGTTGGAGTTCCATTTGCGTATTGTTTGATTTCTTAGTTTTGTTGGGAAGAAAAATCGAATTTTTTTGTAATTATATTATTTCATTTAAAACTGTATTATTATGTCTTTTTTATTTTCAAAGGAAGGTCAATAGATGAAACGCCAACAAAAGTCAGAGGCAAAATCAAGTAGCTCCAGTATTGTTTCGATTGATAATTATTCAAGTATAGATTATCAAACTTACCAAAGAATAATAGCATTTCATTTATCAGATGTCTTAGGTATTTCAAATACGTTTATAAGCATAAATAACCATGGAAAATAAATACAAACATTGGTAGGCGATTTAATCTACCGTTATTTCGATTAAATCAGGAAAAAGTATCCGAAAAATTCATATAGCAACTTAACATTTACCAGTATTTTCACCATTTTCTGTAGAAAAAATTTTTAATGTAAAAGGTAACTGCAAACTATAAATTTCCAAACCTTTCCAAAGATACATCAACCTCTATTGTTAACCAATCACAACAACCCCATTTTGTGAAACATGAATTTTAACGAAAACTTACTTACTTGCCAGCATATTTGAAAATATATCATGTAGATTTAGTGTACTTTATTTAGATGAAAATAGAACGACATAGTGTATGTAAGAAATCTGAACTCGACATTATATCGATATTAAAATTGTATGCTCTTACCTTTTTCCCGACTCTGCATCCTCCCCGTCAATTGTGTCGCGCGTGAGAACCGGAAGGCTGCTCGCCTCGCACGGAGGCTTACTCAAGTCTGCAAAAAGTCAAATAAATTCAACGTTGCCGTAATACCGTACTCAAATATTTTTACAAGTATTTTGTTTGCACCGGCATTTAAAATTTTAAATCGTCCTTGTTGGAAATTCATAACATTTTATAGCTAATAACTGGGTATTTATTTTGACGATGGCTATAAAATAGGTATTTCTTTTTTCCAAATTCTAGCTCACGATGAAACGCTTTTTCTCCTATTATTTGATCATTTTCTAGATTGAAAAATAGAATAAGTTTATCGTAGATTGGCACAAGGTAGTTTTTATCTATTTAAGAGGTTTTAAAGTTAGACAGTTCTTTTAGTTAGAAAATGGGTAGTAAAAGTCTAGTTATATTGAAGAAGAGCGAGAGAGGCAGAAAATAATGACAAAAAAAAAAAGTTTTCGAAATATCTCTAAAAGGGCTATCGTAAATGTTTTATCAGTTAGAGTTATATGTCATTCAATTTAATGTCGAATTTGTAAGAAAAATTAAAAAGAAAATTGTAAGCTTATGTCATTTTAGTGTCAATCTATGAAATGGGCATATAATGGAAGAAAAGGCGTTTTATCGCTGACGATTAACTGGCCATTTTTCCTAGCAATTTGTTAAGATTCTGGCCATTTCATGATAGTCGAATTTCTAGCAGGGATAGTTCTTATAATATTATGTGAAGAATATTTTTATAAAATTAAGTTCGAGAAGTAGTAGACAATATTGATAGAATAGATTGTAACATAATTTTTGTCATGATATTTTTGTATTATTAACAAAAATAAAAACTCTCAATCATTATATACTATTTATTTTACATTCTATTTAAACCGTAATAAAAAACTATTCAACTGTAAGTACCTCTTACTGTATTTTTCATAAACATAATATTTATCAATACCAGATTCCTCTTCCTTTCATCCATAAATAATCTTATGATACACGTCATCACTTAAACCAAGATAATACGTGATATAACCAGACAAAAATAAAAAAAAAAATTCGTTTTTATCAAATTAAGACCATAGAGAAACCGCGCGTTTGCCACTGAAAAGCTCCTATCTCACAGAGAAACAATCAAGCGCACGCGGTTCTTCCTCCATCGCGAGCGCGGCAATTAATATAACACATTTTCCTTGACTCGCGGAAGACGCGCGCGGGTGGAATTTTAATTCAAACCGCCACCCTAAAAAGGTCGCCCGCTCTTTTGTTATCATTCGCCATTAAGGAGAATAATAAGATTGCATTTACAAGACAAATTCCGCCCTGCGGCTTCTTCTTCAACGAATGTATCTCGACTTGAGCGAGCGCGCGTCTTTGTCTTCCCCTCCGAACGCCAGTTAAAAAGATAGTCGCGTAAAAATACAGAAGAGACACAGGGAAAGAAAGGAGAAGGAGAAAGAATGAAGAAAGAGATGAACAAGATACGCTTCGCGTCGCGGTTCAAAGCTCGAGGTAATTAAGTCGGGGCTTCTCATTACTAGCATTGAGTCGTTAAGAAAGTCAGTTGTGTGAGTAAGGTACGCGAAGAGATTGAGGTACGTGAAGTCTTAGTCTATTGTGATTTTTCCCGGGGTTTAAGATTAACGCCACTCGTCTCGGATAGCAAAGCTTTTTTGTGCTTTAAATTACCTATTGAGATATCATAGTGGTCGCTGTAACGGCCGTAAGGAGCTGCGTGCCCGACATTTGACTTTCTTCGTGTGACTACCTCCTGTAACAACAAAAGGATTATTGATTAAAACCAAGACGTCAATTCTTTTAATCATGTACATAATATATACTATATTAATATTCATATTAGGCTTAGTTATAACATATTTGTGGCTTCGAGGCATAACGACATAAGTCCATTTTTTTTTAATCGGGAAAACCTTGGATTTTGTATCTTTAAATGGGTGTCTTTCATTTAAAACTGTCAGTAGTAGCAAAAATAAACAACATAAATCCATGAGCACTGATTTATTTTATCCAACCAAATTGAATATAAAAATTATTTTTATATAAAATATATACAATAACTAGATAGAATTTATAATTTTACAAACGTTAAGTGCATAAACGTGAGAATTTTCAAATTTAGTTCATAATACCTGTTCTTTTACGAAAGAAAAAAAATGCTTTTTAATTTACCGCGAATTCAAGTTGTATTCAATTTGTATTATTTTTTAACATAATTATTCGTTGATTAATTGTTAATTTCGATCGAAATTCTTAATAAAATTAAGGAAAATGATCGAAAAATAAATGAGAACAAGACTATTAAATAAGTCCACGTTGCCGGCATAACGACATAACTTCATACTTTTTCGAGTTTTCACGAAGGAGAAAATGCATAACCTGGTCATACCACCGTGTAAATATTTGTTTTAAGGGTGTTAATTTATTAGTACAATATCACGCCCTATCTCGTTTATTCCGACCTTACGAATAAGTTTGAACATTGAAATCCATTTTTCCGAGAAACTCTAAAAGTGGACTTATGTCGTTATGCCTCGGAGCCACAGATATATAACATATTAAAATCCATTCACAAACCACAAGACTAATAAACTTTCAACCCAGGCCCAATAACTCCTTCCGACACGCCTAATCACCAAATAACCTTTCAACTCACCACTGTTGGCCTCTTTTCCTCAACAAAACAATTCTCGTTCTCTCGCGCGTGACGCGTCTCCATAACCCAAAACCTCCCTATATACCTTAAATTCCCTGTGCGCGTCGAGCATCACACGTCCCCTCCTACGCAGTCGTAACGTAAATCAAAGTAACGCGCTTTCCTCGCTTACGTATATATACGTTATACGGGCTCGCGCGTACATATACGCGAGTGCCATCAGAATTAAGATCTAAACGGCTTGGATCGCCGTATTTTCATGCGCGCAGTTGCTCTCACGCGCGCGCACGCTTATCAGCGTCGGCCAAGTATAGTTATAGAGGTGAACTATATATGTATATATAACTGTGAGGTTGGAAGGAGAGGTGTAGGGAGGAAGTGAACCGTAAGGGTTCGCTATTGTTTCGGACTCTACCCTGAATGATGGGTGAGCACGAGGTCGAAGGAATTCCGAAGGGTTCCGGTGTGCTTGGGGTGCACGGAATTTTTGAGTTGGTGTTATAGGGATGTAGGAAAATGTGGGACGATAAAATAAAGAGTAGTTTTATTAAATGGTAATAAAATAATGAAGAAAAGTTGTGGGAAAAGGGAAGCGAAGATGTTGATGGTAGATTATAGATATAAGTGGATGGAAGGTTGATTTAGTCAAACATTTAGGGAAAATTTATCTGGTAGAATATATTTAGACAATGAGAAAATTCACACTCCATTAAATATTATCTGCAATTCTTGACAACTTCAAAATTAATACGTTATTTTATTTTTTAGATTCATAATAAAATCCTAAAAGAAAGTATCCAGAGAACATTCTATTTCAAGTAAAACTACGGCTAGCAACCGTTACCACGAAATGTTTATGTTATAGAGAAAGTGTCGTAGCAGAAGAATAAAGTAGAAGGATATAAAACACTTCCTTCCCACTATCCATAAAAGAAAGTCATCCTACCCACACAAAAAAAGCTCAACTTCATTCCTCCGTCTTCCCATTTCCTCTCTCCTCCCTATACCAAACAGCTTCTTTTAATTACCGCGTGAAGAAGCATCACTATTATATATATACCTCTCGCGTTACTCTCTACAACGTACAAACCTCCATCGCACCTACGCTTTAACGTCGCCGCTGCGACATTGCACCAACCTTCTGTTATTCCCGCCGTAACAATAAGTATAATCGTCCCCGTGAGGGCAAGAGTGTGTCTATACATACCACGCAGCTGGTTCTCTTCGCTTGGTTAATGCAAGACGAGGAGAGAGAGAGAGAGACCTCCTATACCGTTCGTAAATGGAACTTCGAGTCGTGGTCCTCGTTAAACGACGCGGCCATTTGCATTTACATGCGCTCACTCGCTCTCGTTGACGGTTATACGGATAGCAGGATGCTATGCGAGCTGAGGAGGTATCGAGAGTTGCACATAGACGTATAGACGCAATAGGGTGGCAATGTTGAATTTGGAAATGGATCGTGTACGGAAGAGAGAGAGAGAGTGAAGCTTGTTCGCTCGATGTTGTGGAGTGAGGTGTGTAGCTTTAGAAGGTTGAGGAGATAATGGGCTGTGGGAATGGAGAGTTTTCTCGGGTACAACGAGGGCTTTTGAATATGGAAACTTTCAAGATCCTGCGATAGTGCAGTGTATTTTTGTGGTTGAAATAGTAAAATGTAACGGAGTAATATTAGTATCATACAGTTATTTTTAAATGAAAGTAATGTTATCAACAATCATTTTATAAATCATCGAAAAGTTTGAGTATTATGGGAACAATCATTTTATGAAGTGTAAAAATCAAAATTTATTTCTGATTAGCACATAATTATGAAATACGAGTAATTTAACTGAAAAATTTAAAACTTATGACTAACATTTCAACCTCAAACGTAAATGATTTTATTAATGCAATAAAACGGAGATATTAAAATAGGAGCATAACACGAATGACAGATAAATTTAATGATATTAATTATTGTGTTCTCTTAACACGTGTTATCTCTCGTAAAGAATAAATTTATACACTTAATTAAAATCTACCGATAGAAATAGCCACTATTAATAATCTCAGCGAACATGTCCCATGAAATTCCATCGCCGCGGGCCATCGCGACTGGATAAAAAGTAACACCCACGCTTGCGCTCGCGCTCGTCCCACATTCATCGAAATCCGATCGCGGCGTGACGCTACGATAACTCGAAAACGTCGCATTAATAACGCGCGCGCGTAACACATCAAAATTCGCCCTCGGCAGCCATAAGGTACTGTACGCCGTCTAAGGGCGCGATGGGATCCGTTTTCGCGTGGGTGTATGCAGCAGCAGAGATCGGAAAGGTAGTTTTGGATTTCTGAATTTGAAAATGCATGGATATTGAAATATTGTAACGGCGGAGGTGTGTATATATTGGTATATGTGGTATGGAATAATATTTTTTATTTAAGAGATAGAGTCGATGGAGAATTGCAAACGAGCATCTCGTCAGTGTTGGGATTCGTTCGGGAAGCTAAGTTTGCGAAGTAATTGAGTCTGAGACAGCTTATGAGCTTTGCGCGTGGAATTTTAATGTTTCAGAATACGAAAGGAAAGTTGAAATAAATCCGATTTAATGGGAGTTACTTTGGCTGAAATTTCTAATAAAATACCGTCGATATAAGTTTGAACAAGGCTTAATTAAATAATTAGCTATCGGGAATTAATATCATGAAATGGTAAGTGATATTCGGTAACCAGAGAATAAAAGAATAATTTAAAGAGATTTTAAAGATAAAATAAGCAATCGATATTGATGGCAAAGAACGTCAAATGTACATATATGTATATGTGTAATTACAAAGATGTTATTATTTGTCGAAATAAATTTCGATGCATCGATAAAGAATCCAGGTCATTTTTGAACATCGGAGTAGCGCACGTAAAATATGATAAAAATAAATTTTAAAACGTTTTCAATTAATAATATCAGTTTCGTATTTTACGGTAATGAATTGATTGATCGTTTTACGGAGAAGTGAAACAGCAGATAGCGAGATTATTTAAGTGCGTAACGTATAAAGGTAATAATCGACTATCATAGTTCACCAATCGATATAGCTTTTATGGAAATTAGATCAGATTAATATAGTTAGCCGCTATCTAAATTAATCCTTCAGAAATAGATAATTAGTGCGGTAAAAACTTAATAATGGAAATAAATTCAATCTATACTTTTTCGAATTTCCCTTTAAAATAAAATATAGCGCAATAAATTATTAAATATAAAATTCTCCTTTGCCCCATTCAATTTCATCATTCAATGAAAAAAAGTAGTACGTCCATTCATAATAATTAACCAACCAAAATCTCAGCCCCGTCAAACCGTTAACCAGTGACGTATATAGCGAACTACGCGATTAATAATTCATGCGAGCTTTCAGACGCGCGTCGCATTGGGAATAATCGATTTAATTTATAAATCGTTAGCCAATACACACACAGATATATACCAGAAAAAAATAGAGAAAGAATTCGATATCTTCGTTTGCGCGTATTGGCTACCCACGCGCATGCGAATGTAAATAGAGACTCGTAAATCGTTCGCGCGCGAAAGCGAGCAGCAGCCACTCGAAATTAGTGGGGAAAAATTCGGGTATACATAAATAATGCCAGGTAAAATCCCTGCGAGAGTAAGAGAATCGAGAACGAATTTCGTTTTTATCCCTTCCTTTTTTTGTTTAGAGGGTATAAGGGATTAATCGAACGGACATGCGCGGTTATTAATCGAAACTTGATATCGTTGATCGTTTTCGGTCTATCGAGAGTTTGCGGCGTGCGGAGAACAAGTGCGCACTTTAACGGTAATGGGATATGCGGCTGTCTGAGCGTTGGAGATTCGGACATATTGGATGAAACTACATAATGGAAGAACGGATTATTGTGGGTTGAATTTTATTTAAGTACGGATTTCGCTTGTATAATTGAAACTCGGAGTTGAGAGAGAAAAAACGTACGTTTAAAGTGTAAATATGCAAATTATGAACCACGTGTAATTTAGCAAAGAATGAAAAAACGAGCTCATTATAACATAATCTTTTCTCCGTTATAATTTTAAATATAAAAATCTTCAAATCTCATAAAAATTTCATTTCACTCGACCAATTTCATTTTTTCTCCACATCCTTTTGACTCTTTCATATTAATCAACAACACATACACGGGAACCATACGAAAAAATTCAAGGCAAGCATTTCCCTCCTCTCAAAACTGCACAGTCAACCCGAATAAAACCTTAAGCAACCCTGAGAAAACGAAAAAAAAACAAATAACAAACCCCCATCGAGCTTATCATGAAACATTCAGCCTTGGTCTTCCGAAAAAATGAAAGTACCTTATGAAAAATCCAGAAAACCCGCGACGCGAATCCCCGTAATGGCGGTCCGACGATACGACGACGACGACGACGCGTAATCCCGTGGACAGCGTCGAGAGTGCAATGCTAAGAAACTATCTCGGCTTTTCCACGTTTCCTTTTCGCGTTTGTATCGTCTTCGTCGTGGTATTTCGAGGATTTTCTCCGTGTATTTCCGAGAAAAAGAAGCGTCGCGGAATTTCATTGCGTCCACGCTGCATTGCGACTGTCGGTCAAAGCTGTTGCTGCTCGTTTCGCCTGCACGGGTTAAATATGATTTGTAAATGCACGCGACGAGCGAAGGAAAAAAATTAGTTTATCCGAATGGAATTATTTTAGATTTGATTTGTCAATAAAAGCGAGACATTTTATGATGTTATAGGTGTATTTTCATGTATTGAAATTTCGTTTTCTATATTTCTTCGGTTTTGGTAATACAGTTTATAAAGCTTTGAAAAGATTTTTCTGTATTATAATCGTATTTTCACCTAATATTAATCTTGTTTACGTTAATAATCTTAAACAAGTTATCCCTGTACAATCATCGTGTCTTGCATCATTAACTCACTACTCAATTATCCAATCGCGCATTCATAATTCAATCACTCTTCGAAAATCTAAAACCCGTTTAGTATAGAACCTACACCAACATTTCTCAATTCCACTCGAATAAATTCCTCCCATATATCACACTTCTAACAATAATCCACAACTAACTATTGAATGCATCGAAGTTGCTTCATCATGCACGCACGAACAAACTCCTTCGCAACAACATTCTTTCCTTTGGTCGAGCACAAGAACCGTCGTATATACTGCGGACTACGTCGCTTGCACTTCTCTCTCTCTCTCTCTCCCTCAACAACTTATCCAAGCTTGCTATCAAGATCCATTAATTGATTTACGTCGAAGCACCCGCATGAATCACGGGACCAAAGTTCTATGCTTCCGTCCTCCTCTCGGTATCTCTTCACCCCGCAATAACTGGCATAATTCTCCCTCTGCGAACTTACGCGGTTCGATCTTCTCTAGTGAGAGAGAGAGAGAAAGCGGAAATTGCGCAGTCCCGAAATTTCAATATAAACCTACTGCACGAGGGGAAGAGAGAGAGAGAGAGAGATACAGTGAACACGGATATAATATATTTGAGCGCGTCTCTGCGGTGCGTGAGTGGTCTATGGCTGTGTGCGCGCAATTACGCCTGAGGTGCGTTAGCTTCCCTCTCACTCGCGCTCGTTTGCTTGCACTCAAGTGGCGGATATCAGCTGAATGATTTATTTGAATTAGAGACGCTAATGCGTATATTCTGTGTCTGCACTGTTGGTGCACGACGAGTGGTTTGCTTTGGTGCACGAATTGAAAATATATATTTATGTTGGAAATGGAAGTGGAGTAGATGAGAGAACAACGATTGCGATTAAATCTCGAGTTTTCGTCTTAGATGCGCAATTTCATTTCTTTTATAAAGGCAGGAAGTAGTCGATGCTCTGTAGAATTGCGGTATAATAAGTTTAGTTTCGGTACGACCGAGGATAATGAATAAACGGTTTTGAGATAGTAATCGTGTAGTTAATTTGTATCCTTAATTTGTGAACAATTTTATGTAAAATCAAGTAACATAGTATAACCATAAATTGAGCATGTGGACTCTTTTGCCTCCAAGTCTAACAAACGTGCAAAGCTTTCAGAGATTCAAATAGGCCTTAAAATCCTTGATCTTAATTATTAACTTGATAATTGACTCCTTTTTCCGCAAATTTTGTACAATTTTTATTTTAATTGACAATTACCATCTTGATATTAATGAATAACGTATCTTCTGTAAAGGACGTTTTGCCTGTTTAGTATTAATAAATAAATAAATAAATATGGATCAATTACAAAAAAAAAGTTCTTATAGAACTATGAAAATGGAATTTTCTAACCAATAGTCATGATGACACTGTCGTTATTTGAAATCTAAACACATCAAAGTAAACAAAACTATATACCCTAAACTTTCTACGAAAACGCAAACCACCATATCAAAACTTCGAGACAGTAGTATCACATCAATGACGTAACAACGTGCAACTACACCCACGTCGCCTGTACATCTCGCATCATAAACCGCGCAGATTCTCGAAGTATCTCTTGGTCGTTCGCTTGCGTTCGACGCAAAGGACAACAGAGAGAGAGAGAGAGCGAGCTGTATAGTATAACTGTCTGGATTTACAGGCGCATTATAGACGTCCCAGGTGAGTATGAAGCTAATGATAATGGAATCCAGACGGCGAAGACGGCTAATTAAGTGGTCCACCGCCTCCTCGACGTGTCCCTATTCACATATACCCCCAGGTGTGTCTCGATATGGAAATGCGGTGCATCACCGTACAAACATTATTGTTATATTCTATATGAGTGTGGGTATTGTTATGGTTTGCGTTATAGTAACACGTTGTAGTTGCTAATGTAACAATTAATATATAATGTTTTTTTTTGTGTATACACTATAATAATAAACGAGATTTATGGTAAAACTTAGGCAGAGGTAACAGCTTTTTTATAATGTATTCAAAATTATAGGGAATTCCAAAAACGCGTGGCATTTGTATACCATGACGCGTTAAGGTTACTTCAAACCTCCACCAAGCATATATTCATAAAAAATATATCGTTAATCAAGCCGCGTACAATATTAATACCTATTATGCAAACACAACGACGACGACGACGAAGCTTGCAATTCATCGCGGCATTCACAAAGTCTGACACTAACAAATATCTCACGAGCTCGACGCCGCGGGTATTGATTATACCCCATATTCTCGCGGCATCTTCCATAAAAGTATATCAATCTGCGTTATCACTGCATTCCAACCAGCCATTTTTCCCGCCCACCCTGTGCGAGAGAGATCGATATAAACTTTCGACGTGCACGCGATTTTCTGTGTGCGAAATATCGCACGACCGACCGCGTGACAAACTGACGTCTTTTCGCCACGAAATTAATACTGATGCGGTAGCTTTAAAAACCGTGTCGATATATCGTCAATTTACGCTTATATATAAACGATACTATGAGTGATGATTTTTTAGTGTTGTCCGTTGTGTGGTTTGACAAATAGTCCTTACGGAATTCACGCTGTCATTTCTAACTCTCTCTTTTTCTCTTATTATATATACAAACGAAAATGCGCATAGCGTGCACGTAAGGAATGAACACGATAACGTCAAGCCCTTCCTAATCCCCGTGCGCCTTAATCCATCGTCCTCGTATACTACGCGCGGATTTTTCAGCGAGTCATGGCTTTTTGCGACGCTCGCTCTACGGCTGCTCCTATTTTTCTTCCGCGTGAACTCCCACACGAAATCCTTATACGCCCAAGAGAGAAAATGCAGTACGAGTTCCGTTTATCTCTTTCTCTCGGAATGCAAGCGAGCCTTTGGAAGAACGTTCCGTGGCATGCAGAAGCGCGCGAGAATTTTGTTTTTTTACAGTGGAAGAGCTGTTCCTGATGAGACGTAGAGTTTTTGGTCATTTGTACGGGTTTTCACGTTCTTATAAGGATGAAATTTCTTACAGGAGGTGTAGCGCACGTTGCGTGTATTATTAATAGGAAAAGTTGTAGATGTCTGACGGAATCTTATATAGAAATTTTGTTTTTCTAGTGATGTAATACGAGATGACGTTTTGCATTTTTTAACGTTAGTAGAGTTGATGTTATATATTTAAAGATGTGTAGACATATAAGTAGAGGATGACGTATGTATCTAATCACTTAGTCATAAATGAAAGCAGGCAAACTAAGCTTTTTCTCGTTAGAGCGACTAAAAAATATAAAAATAGCCTTTTTGCAAGGTAAGCAAGCTGAGCTTTTCATGTAATATATTCATGAACTTCTTTTAGATATATAGAGAACGAAAATCTATTCGAAAATATTTTATTCTGCAAGTATCTATAGTAATAGATTATATTATTATTCATAATCATCTAGCATGTTTTACGGCAAAATTTTATATTTTCGTAACTTTTTTTCTATTAAAATTTTTATTGACCATTGGACCGAATGCATTTTTAATGCACAAATCTTTTAATTAAGAATTTTCAGAATATGTACTTTATCGATCAAAATTTTGCACTTATAATAGATTTAAAAAGCTTGAATGAATATGTTACTATTTTTTTAAATACAAATTGAAAATTCACTAGTAAAGTATTCAAATTTTATACTATTAATTTTTATAAATATTTTTGATTATAAATCTCGAGATCTATAAATATTCTTGATTTATAAATATTTTTGACTATAAATCTCGAAACAATAATTCATTTTAAAACAGAGACCAGTGAAAAACGAAACAAAACTCAATGATTAATTTTGTTTTGTTTTTATTTTTAAAACTAAGTTGAAATTATTAGAATTTTTAATTTTGATTTTCAAAATAGAAACGAGACTAAAGTAATTTTGATTATCCATTATTATAGAAAATCGTAAACATAATTCTGTTTTTATTTCTATATTGAAATGGAAATTAAAAAAAGATTGTTTTTATTTCTATCTTTATTTATTTTTTTTTGAAAAAACACATTTATATTTGTTACTGAAACATTTATTGATATTTATTTCAATATATCACGCTGCAAATATGGCTTATTGAATTAGATAAACAAGTATTTTGTATATGAAGTTTATTGATTTTTTCTAAAAAAGCTTTCTAATAATATAATTTTGAGTCTCGTTTAAACTTTTTAAAAACATGTTTAGAGGTAGGATTAATAATCATTTAGTTTTGTTGTTGATAAAGATATAACTGAGATAATCGATTCAGATAAAATGTGTTTGAGGTTAAATTCGATTATCTTTCATTATTCTTTTATTGTATACCAACGGGATGGATGCATTATCAAGCTAGATTGTTGTGAGTTTTCTCTATTTATTTACGAAACTAGACGACTGCGATTTTTCTCCAAATATTTTATTTCCATTTCTATTTCGGTTTTTACATTTAAACGTAATTACGAGTTAATTTTGTTTCTATTTCGCGAAATAAAAACTAATTGAAATAGAAATTTTACAAAAATTTGAAAATAGAAACGAAACAAAACTTTAGTTTTTCATCGGTTACTGTTTTATAATCCTCCTAACTTAAATTGAAGATCGTTAAAATCCTTTTACGCATAAAACCTATCATCATTCGACAAATCGTTACTTTTACAAATTGTCAATATAACGTCATTTTAAATACATCAAATATTCTATGACATAAATTCGATGTCGCCTCTGCACGTCCATCGTTTTAAATGATTCACAGAACGGGACTATATACGAGCACGGATTGAATGTCGTTAAAAAATGAAGCTCTGCTGTCACTGTTATTACGAGTGAAAATTTACGGCAGGATTTCGAAAATTGTGACGTGACGTGAAATTCCGAGATATTTTTCATGCCTCGATTGTGCGCGCACGCGTACATGCGCTCGTCAAGATTACTGCGCAACGGCAGAAAATCCAGTGCAAACATCCGTAACAATGAGGCTTTCAATTAATTATGGAAAAAAACGCATTTGCTCGATGATTTCGGCTTGAAAAAGTTTCACGCCGAAAGTAGAACGGACACAATGGTGGTAGACTGATTTGTCTGGAAATGTGTTTGCAGGTGTGGTACGGAAAAATAGTTGAAAATATTTTCATATGTAAATCGCATGTATAATTGATGGTTGTTTATCTACAGAAAAGTAAACCAAGGTAAAATTAAAAAATTTAGTATACTATTATCGTATATTTGTATAAAAAGAAACTTTGAAGCAAAGAAAACAAACTGATCTATAAAAAGAAGATAATTTTATTATCTCTTTGTCACAGCGACTACTCACAAGAAAATCTCACTAAACTGGAGCACTTATTTCCACCGAATCTCGTAAGCAACATGCATCAAGAATTTCAAAGAAAACACCTCGACAAACAAAATCCCTCTACTATCTCTTCTTCACACACACTCACCTGCAAAAGAAGCGGCTAGACTCCCTTCATCTATTACAAAATAATGCTTTTCAACTTACATTCTTCTCCGCGTCTGTCGACTACGTACCCACCGAAGCACTACAAATCCGTGCACGAACTGTCACAGAGGAGACGACACACTCGCTTGAACTCTTAAAAAATGCAAAGGCACGATATGACGTATAGCAGCACGCTTGCATTAAGAGATTATTACGCGATTATTCTACAACGACGACTTACTTTCTCTCGTTATATTCTCGCCTTGTTGTCGTCCAGCCTCACGAGATTCGCAGCTACGAACGTGAGGATTAAACGGAAACTGTGCCGAGATTGCCGCACAGCGAATATACAAGAAGAGAAAGAACGAAGAAATGAAAGAGCCAACGGTGCGGTAAAAAAACTCACCCTATTCTCTCTCTCTCTCTCTCTCTCTCTCGTTTGCGCGCACGTCATGAAAATACACATCGCGTGCAGAAAGACCAGGAAAAACAGAAGAGAGTGGAGATGCGGACGAAGGAGGAAATAAAAGGGGGAAAATCTGATCCCTCGATATGAGTGGTACCTTTCTTCTTTGCCACTGCCTTACTTTCATATATATTGAGGGCCGCGAGATTGCTCGAAATAAAAGGATTTCGCTGTTAGCCCGTGCGACTACTTAGCGCAACGCTCGACCGTCTCTATATGTAGGGTCGATGATGAGGAAAGAGGTGGATGTGAAAGAGGGGGAGAGGTACTGCGCAGGAATGATTCGGAGTGTATGTACTATACGCGTAGGGCATGGATGTTCGTTTTTCGGATGCGAGGGTAGTGTAGTGTAGTGGCGAGTTCATCTGGTGCAAGATTTATTGATAATAATAATAAGAAGAAAAAAACGGTTTTTGTTAAAACAAAACGATGTTTGAAGATTTATAGTTAAAGTTAAACTTTTAAAATTTCCTTATCTGAAATTTACACTGAAAGATGGATTTGCGTACGCATTATCGATTCTCCAATAATTAAATCAGCCTTTTAAATTATATACTTACTGTGTGATCATTACCAATACACTATATCTAACTTTGAAATGTAATTAAATTTATCTAGGATGAAAGATCGTCATTAAGAGCAACTAGAACAGAAACGTATAATCAATCTAAAAGCTTTTAAAAGAAGCGACAAACATAGATATATACATGTATAACAGAAATTTTCGACGAGCTAAGAAATTTAGCCGCATCGGTATATATCCCGGATTAAGCTATAAATATTTGTCGATGTCTATACCGTTCGCGATATATCAATTTCAGTTCGAGATGCGAGTAAAAAATATGAACAGAGTTGCGCGTTTTCCAACGTTATCATTGAACGTATTTGATATTTATATCTACTACTATAGGTACACCCAACTTTACAAATTGAATATCATCATAAACTATATTATCACATATAATGATATACTAAATCTCCGTTACCTTACATAATACCAATTTAACTAACCTATATAGCGTAGCTGTTACAATCTCGGGCACGCCACGTGTACACGTAAAACCTTAACCAAGGAATCCATCAATTAGGCTTACGAACACTATATACCTCCTTAACGACGAGCAGCAGTAGCACACAAGACGGCCTTCGCGTTTACCCCGTGCGCTTTTGGCGTACATATATAGACGGAACTGTTATTAGCTCTAAAATCGAGAGACGACGACGACGATGTGTAATCGATGTAATTTACGCGCAAGCGCATATTATCTACGCGCGGGAATTTTCATATTTCCCGCTCGCGCGTTCAATGTAATCCTATAGTCAGGCGCGCGCGCGCGCGCGGTTGATGGCTCCGCCGGTAATCGAATTACCACACGACTTTCATGAGTGCGCACGTGTGTGTGTGTGTATAGGTGTGTACCTAGCGTCGGTTAATTAAATATCGACCCCTTGGGCGCTGCCGGCGTGTCCGGGAGGACGACCGTAAATACCGACCCTTTTACCGGATGTATATATATGTGTATGTGTATATATATATATAGAGCCTCAGGGTGGTAGGGTCAGTTCGTATTTTTCTGATTTCGCTGATGAAAGTTAGTCTGATGTAATGTCCGTGAAATACAATGTAATAAGGGTATGTAGGACTAATATATTTATAGCCGTCGGGTAAGATCGAATTCTAATCGAAAGTCTTGCTTTCTTACTAATATCAATTTCGAACGTAATTATATTTAAAAAGTAATTCAGTTTAAAAAAAGTTCAAAAGAGCTACTCCCCTGTGAAATTTCATGAAGATTTATTGATTTTTAATCCAGATATTGTGCGTCAACGTAAACGCAATTTTTTCTAAAATAATTTTTTTTTTCTTTTTTTGTCAACAACTTTAGATAAGCTTTTTTAGAGGGATAAATATTTTTTATCCTTGATATTTGGTAAAAGTTTCATGTAAAAATATGAAATATGAAATATAGAGATAAAAATTAAAAAATAATAAAGAGAAATTAGAATTAATGTATTTAATTCTTTTTTAGTCAAAAATTTTTTTCGCTTTTTTGAGCAAGTATTATTTTTATGTATGTAAAATTTTGTATTCTATTCAATGCGTTTATTCACTTAACGGATAAACTACAAATTCTTCATTTGAGTTACTTCTTAACAAATTATGTAACCGATGCATTTAAATCAATCCAATCGCAGAAAACTAGCTACCACTCCATCCCTAAAGGGAAGAAAATTCTTTCGGGACGTCGTCATAATAACGGCATGTCACACGCTGCGAGCACTTTCACTCTTGGCGGAAAGCGGATTTTCCTCTTCTTTTGAGAGCCTAGCATACATTCACACACACACACACACACACACACACACACATACCTACCTACGTATAGTAACACAGAACGTTTAATGAGCTCGCCCTTGACGAGAGATGTGCAAACAGCTCTCGCGGCCATTAGAGCACTCGCGAAAGCGGGGAAAATTCTTTTGTCCGTTTGTCTTGTGCGTTTGTGTGTGTGCAGGCTCACGTGCTAATCTAAATACACGCGCGAAGAGATTTTTTACGTTTAGTTCGACGGTGTAGCGCAAAGAAAATGAGAGATTTGAAACAGAGGATATATGTGTGTGCTTATTTACCTGAACGAAAGTAAATAATGTGAAAAATTTTAATTAGCAGGTATTGAGTTAAAGGATGGTTGTAGCTGTTTTTCGATTTTTAAACGGATTTTAGGTAATGTGTGTGCTGATAGCTCTTTGAAGTTTGGAAAATACTCTCATGTTTGGCTTTTTAATTGCACAAAGCGGTGGAAAATGATAGGAATTCCGTTAAATCGTGAAATGACTTTTATTAACATAAAAAAAAGAAGTATGATAGATACAGTAATTTAATTTTAAAGTAACTGTGAAAAATAAAACGTAAAAATAAAATAAATTTGTACCAAATTCTTTCTTCTAGATATCAACGATACACAAACCCCGGAAATAAAGAAAAAAATTCATCCACCCTCGGGCGACTCGACGACGATTCTTCCTCTTTTTCTTTCTCCATCCCACTCGAGTCCTTTGATTTTATTCCCGGAGCACCTGAAACACTCTCCGGCAGCAAGTCTCCACAGTAAGACGCCTGGACCGTAAAATCAGCAGCGAGATTTTTTTTATGGTAAGCTGGAATTGAGCACGGAATTTCCTCGGTTGACGACGTGGGCGGAAGTCAGAGCAACTTTAAAACATTAAAAAAAAATAAAGAAAGAAATCGATCCACTAGAGTCACGTGAGAATATACGCGTGTAATTCATTTGCTATTGGTTCCGAGTCAGTGAGCTTTGAGGGGATTTCAAATGTACGTGTTGTAGTGTAGTTTTATGCATTTTCTTTAAACCTTTTATTAATATAGAGCATAAGGATAATTGATTTGGAACATTATAACAGTCTTATATTGAAGGATGCAGGAGAAATAGACATAAAATAATGTATTTGTGAAACATTTAATTTTCCCAAATTTAAAAACCTTTACATTACAAAAAAAACATACCTCCAACATTCTCAAAATACACAAATCAACAACCTTCTACACTTGAGCGCTCCAAGAAACCGCCGTCTCATCACTACCGACCTTATTTTGCGCTTTTCCATTTCCCCCTCAAACCTTAGTGCGTTAATGAGATACATTTCATGGCTTACCCACAACCCAACTCGTCGTCGTCGTCGTCGTCATCACCCTCGTCCTGCAAATTTTCACCCAAACATAATTTCTCGACGTGCCGAACGAAGTTGCCTCGGACTTAATGCAGATTGCAGTTCGCGACGGCTTTAGCGATGAACCGCGAGAGAGAAGAGATTGAGAAAGTAATTAGAAAATGAGTTGCTCGTTTCTTCGAAGGACTGCAAGATACTCTCTGTAAATGTTATTGCTGAGTGGTTGCGGGAAAACTTAGTGGAGCCGAAAGGTATCAGAAAAATTAAGTGTAATTTAGGAATTTGATGAGATTAAAGGTGGGCATGAACTCTTAATTCTGTAGGTTTCAACTGTAGTTTTGAAGTATAAGAGGTTATTTATAAATGTTTTATGCTAGTATATAGTCGGTGAACTAACGTTTGTGTACTCTTCATAATGATGTGTATTTACGTGAAATCTTAAGCAGACAAATATACACTCCACAAATGAATATACGGTTGCCGCGTTATGGTTTGGTATTACAATAAGAGAATGTTAAACTTTTACTTTAATGTATAACAACTAGTTTACCAACAACAATAAAATAATTAAGTCACAATTTGCGTATAGTAGATATGTTAACTATTAGATAAGTTACAGCGTATTAGAATAGAATTTTCTTTGAATATCAGTAGCATAGACAATAGCGATACAACCATTATGAGGGTATATGTCTATTTGATACGACTCATTAGTACTAATCGCAGGGCACGTTGATTAATTGTACACGAGAAAATACAGTCGACCTCGCTTGGTTTATCGTCGAGATTAATATGTACAGAAGACTAAGCACGTAGTTGTAATATAGCTCAACTTATATATAAACGCGTGCAAGTTCATACAGAAAACCTATCCAAAGTGCGATCAATTTTCACAAACCCTACGTGCGTGCTTATCATTACTTTTTCTCTCTGATATCCACTTCACTCGTTATCCCTCGACAAAAACACTTCGGACAATTGCAATAACGAAGATAGTTTATCGGAAAGATATAGCAATAAGTACACCGCAATTAAAAACCAGTACGCTCACTGACCTGCAAACTCCCCATCGATTTCTGCAAACTTCTTTTACCCAGACTCTACTCCCACTTTCCCGGTCAACACGCCAATAACAACATCGCGGGCGAATAAGATGAAGAAAGTTAGATTTATAAAATTCCTCTGTTCCTCCCTCTCTCTCTCTCTCTCTCTTCTTTTCGCTGCTCCCCGAAGACACGCGAGAACTTTAGAAATAGCGCAGTAAAGTTATTGAAAGGAGTTGTTGCTGTATATATATATATATATATATATATACGCGAGAGGAAAAGGGAGAGACTTGAGAGGGTGTAGTGGTATCCATCGTGCGACTCGATTTCGCTGGCGAGTGTAGATGTAGTAATGCATATCGCCTTGCCAAGGGATTTTTGACGATGCAGTGTGAATTTTAAAAATGTAGGACGACGAGTGGTCGATTGTATTGTGATCGATGGTTACGATAGTTTAATTAATGTTTATATATGGGGACATTGTTGTTGACACTAGAAAAAATGACGTATTTAAAGTATATTTTGCGTGGTGAATGGATGGTGACTGGTCGATAGTAAATATATGATTATAGTGGATTGTAATATTTTGCTAAAAGTGTGATAATACTGTTGTTATTAAAATTTCTAATCATGTTGATTCTAGATAGTATACGTGTCTGAATATTCCGGACTGTTACTACTTAGATAATATTAATATTAATGAAAATGATAAGCAAGCGATGCGCCGAAACAATATCAATTTATAGCTATTTTTTTATTCTGTTGTAGTTTATTTATATTCATTTTTGAAATCCAATATCTGATAATTAAGCATTCATATTATATGAAAAAAAATCTATAAAACATTCGGAATTGCATAATTAAATATTGATTGTAAAATAAATTCAGTTAACTGATTGCAAACTCATTAATTGTACACCAAATACATAACATATTTTTTTCCTTACCATAGATTATTATGAAATAATTAATGCAAAAAAGTAACATTTAGGTTTATCACTATATTTTTCGTTTCACTAACGTGTCAGTGATACCAGTATGTATGAAACACTGGACTGGTTACATATGGATTAAAATAAATTATGAAAATATTGGTAATATTAAATTGATATATAGGTCGATGTAACTAAATAAATTCATTAAATAATAATAGATATTCTCATACATTGTAAATTATGATATATTGATGAGCCTGTACTATAGGTTTATAGGTCGATAAAACTAAATAAATTCATTAAATAATAATAGATATTCTCAAACATTGTAAATCATAATATATTCATGAGCCTATACTGTAAATAATTAAACATTACCATATCATCCAATAATCTTATTATTCGATATAGACTTATTTCAGAAAAAAGGCTATCGTTTTCATTATTATTTCAGTAATAATAACTTTAGCACACTACTATTATAAAAAAGTATATGAATTGTAATAACGTCAAATAATGTACTAATAACGTCATCGATTGCTGATCCCTTACATAAACATGAAAATATAAACACACCACCTCATCTAAAAAAAACCATCACCACCACCATAAAAAAAATCCCCTAATCATATCTTACAGTGCTCTTCTCCATCAGGCTCTGCGTCCTTTCCACACTCCTCGGCTCATTATAATACAGCTGCTCCTCAGAAGCGGCAAGCCCGCCAAGACTACTTTTCCCTTCCTCAGCTTCATGTTCAGCGAGCGAGCTCAAGCTGTTATACCACTGTACGCTTCTCGTCCTGAACGGCTTAAGTCCTGATATAGCGTTGTTATTGGCTGTCACGTGGTGGTGGTGCGGTTGCTGTTTCTTCGTACTACCACCACCACCACCAGGGGCGTCCTCATCCGGCCGTTGTGGGCGATCACGTTCTAGATCCTTGCCAAAGCTCATGCTCCGCCGGATCGGCTGGAGGCCGCGATTGATAGCCGCCGGTAAGTCGGCGCTCCCTCTTAACAGCGCCCCGAACTTACGCCGTAGCGAGGGTTTGCGTGAAAGCTTCTCGTTTGTGCTACCCTGTTGTATGTCGGTGTCGTTCTTGCTGCTGGGTTTTACATCGTCGGGATTTTTACTGCTGGTTTGGTGCTTCTGGGATTGTTTCTTGGCTGTGGGGAGAAAGTAGAATGGATTAGTTGCGTGGTAAGGTGTAGGGGAGAACATTTTTTGTTGGTTTGTAAAATAGGGGTTGAGATGATCGAGAGAGAGAGAGACAGACAGAGACCGGGGTTTGAAATTTTTTATTGAGTTGGGTTTAGTTTTTGAAGCATTGTGCTTTTATGTATACTTTATGTTGCAAATTTTTTAAAAGACTTTGTATCCTCGAAACGATACAGAAATTATTTTTATAGTTTTGAATAACTCGTAGTATTTCTCGGATGTCACTGTAATGTCATCTGATAACAAATCAAAGAGAGAACTCTATACTTCGCATTATTATTACAGAGATAAAAGATTGAAACAAAAGATGTCAGTATACCTATACGAGGTAAACATATAGAAATAGAAACAGTTAGTACACGTATAGCAATACTGAACTGCGAATGTATAAAACGAATCGAATATTTTAAATTCCATTTTCAAATGCAATATGAGAACTAATTAAGAAGCGTGAAATTAATTTTTAATTTATTTTTTTTTGCTATCAACATTTAAAACATTTAAGTTTAATTTAACTTTTTCCGAAGAAAATTCACTACTACCTGCGATTACGAAAGTCAAACGTCGATTTTTCTTATCAGGTCACTCGGTAAATGGATCAATTTTCTCTGCTCCCAAACGGGAACTTTTATTATTCACGTTTTAAAGGTAATGACATGTAAAATTAGAAATGTTAATTTAGTTTTTTTGGTTCTATAGCGTATTACAAAAATATATACAGTTATATAAAATTTGTATAATTATTTTTATTTTTTAAATTTCTGAATTATATACGATTTTCCTATTTCTTTTTTTAACAACGATATCGTTAAGCTTTTTTAACAAACCCGTTTTATTGACTGCTTGAATTCGCTAAGCCATGTCGAAAACAAATTCTTCATTGTTCTGCGTTAATTCAATAATTTTCCAATCATATATAAAGAGGTTTATGCTATTTTAATTAAAAACAGACAGACCATATTGATTTCACAGTGTGACAATGGCTTATTCAATATTAATTTCAAATTACGATATACCTAAAGTTTATTATTAAATAAAATTTTGAACTATTTACTATGCAGCTATAAAAACTTTATTGGTTCACATTTCAAATTGTAATTAAAATTTTAACAATTTTCCAGAAATATTAAAAAATCAGAAATTGAGGTTCTTTTACATATATCGTAATTTTTTGTTCCTCATTTGTCTTGGCTGTTTAGTTTCTTGAGTATACGCTACTTCTAAACGACAGTAACAAAGCGCTGAGTCGCGGAATGATTGACTGCTGGCCTACTTGACACACGTGCGAGCGAACACACTTCAAGTCTTATAACCAGGAAAGGACTGAACCTTCATAGATAATTTTTCAAATTTATGCAGTGTATGCATTTTATATTAAAATTAAAATTGATCTATGCTTTTCATTTTATTTATGATGCTTTAAAAATGCAAGTATAAAAAAGGCTTGACATATCGTACAATAACGAAATGAAAAAAGTTCATTTTTTTTTTTCTCCTCAAAAAATATATGTTTTTTCACATTTATAATGATATTTTATACCACGCTACAATATGACGAATAAAACTGTAGCTCGATTCGCGCGAGAACCAGTAAAAGAATCGTAGATTAATAACGTGAGCACACTTCAAAGTAGAGAAACCTGATAGTATCCTTCTTTCGAACCCAACAAGGAATCTTTTCTACTTATGATACCCGCAATACTCGCCTCGAGTGTATTACTTCTCGGGTCTCTGTAATAGGACAATAAAAATGATGATTGAAGTAAAAGAAGGGGGGGGGGGGAGAACGAGAAGAGAGCGTACGATACACTCTGCGGTAAAGATAGCGATCGCGGAATTCCCATATCAAAAGCCCGTTCCCGTCTGTCTGTCTGTCTGTCGCTCTCGTTCTTTTACGTTTTTTTTTCTTCTTTCTCTTCCGCCCTGTATTGTATATATACAGGAAGTGTTCCGCGTTGAAAGGAAAGGTGAAATTCCGAGATGGCTATTACTATTCTTTTGAACTTTAATGAATTCAAGGTTATGTATTCTTATGAAAATTGGGTCACGTTGGTCGACGAAAAAAAGGTAGCCTTTAACTAAAATATCTTTTATTGGTAAAATGAAGGAAAACGAGTGTTTCAAGTAGCAAAATTAATAACGAAAATAAAACTACTTTCGATGTACACATGAAACAGTGATAAGTTGATCACTAATATAGAATACTGTAAATTTATTATTTCATATATTTATTATTTAACGATAACAATTTAGTTGACCAACTCATTTTTTTCCAAATCACGAGTTTTCCCTATTGCATAATCAAATCTTTAATGTCAAACACCACATACTAATTATACAACCCCAACCCCCACTTTTAACACCACAACATTAATCAACTGCACTTCAACGTTAAGAATTCCATCCCCATTTTCTATTAAATTTACCAATCGCTTTCTGCGCACCGGCCAACCCAATTTTCTGAAACATTCCTCCCTGGAACTCCGAAATTTAATTAACGTAAACGTATACAACGGTCCAAATTGATCAGCCTCCCTCGTCCTAAAACTGGATCAAAGGATTAATTTTCGTAAGTAATAGAAAATTTTCACCGCGTAATTCCCTTGAAACACTCGTCGTTATTTAATAACTATACATATGTGACTCGAAGAGATCGTTTTCTGAATTGCAAGCGTATACGGAACGTTCCCTATATAATCAAGCGCACCGTATACGTATATATATATATGATATATGACTTACCTGGCTCTTGCCGTCTGGCAGCTTGCTGCTGCCGTCCGTGTTCCTTTGACATCTTGACAGGCGGTCGAATCCCCTGCAGTATTGCGGCTTCCCTCGGTACCGCCGCGCCGCCAACTATCGGCAGCGGCGGTCTATTTTTGATAGGCTGCTGTTGCTCTTCTTCGTCTCCTTCTTGATGCTGCTTTTTTAGGCTTTTCTTCTTTTTCGCCTGCGTCGTAAGTGTCATGGTCCACACGTGTACCACGTGTATGTCTCCCGCACTTTTTTTTCCTCTCTCTATGTATTCACTGACACTTTTTGGGGGGGGAAGTTACGAGAGGATAGAAGAAAGTGAATATTTATTCCTCTTCATAGTTTGAATAGTAGTGGGATCACTGCACTGCACTGCACTGCACTTTGATGAACACTTTCTGCTGTTGCTGCTGCTGTTGTTAGGTCACGAAGCTCGCTTATTTCACATGACAGGGTGAATATTAGACGGCTGGAAAAGAGGCGAGTGGTAATGGCTTTTCGTTGCACGGTACCATCGTGTATAGTGGTAAGCGTTGCGGTTAGAAATAAATGTTATTAAGTTTGTCATACGTAAACGAGAGACGATGTGAGTCATGTGTTTTAGTTTTTTAAATAGCATGGTTCCTATATATATGTACTAGTGTAATTTAATTACTTGAACGTCATTCGTTGATAAGCGATACGTTTATTTAAAGTGAATATAATTTATTATTATAATATCGGGAATTTTAAAAGCTAATGTTTGTTCCTGAAATAATATTTGCATGTATCGTTAAGCAGTATATGTACAAAGTTTAAACCGCGTCTATTCTAATCACGTGATACTGATAACATGTGCACTGTCACTTAGAGGAATTAGCCGTTATCACGTACGCTTATTCACATTTTACGTGAAAATAGATTTTCCCTTATCTAACGAAGCCAGGGTATATCGCAACATATTTACTCTATTTATTGCAAACAAGAAATTTATAAATTCTTATTTTTCATATTTACAAAGAAGTCGGTATTTTCATCACTCTCTCACCGATTTCTCAAAACCACCAATCACCACTTGATAATTCATAAAACTTTCAACTCGCCTGCATCACCATTGAAAACCAACACTACCATGATCAATCTACCTTTAAAACGAAAAAAAAACCATTCACTGCACAAGGAAAAAAAAAGCTTGCGCTAATAGCCGAACCCGCATGTATATATACATATATACGTAGCACGTGAAAACGCAACTGTACGCAACAACAGCATGGCGAATTAATAAGTCTCGCGCGCACTATCGCAGCGGCTTTACGGGCTCTCTCTCTCTCTTACTCTACGTTCGCGGCTATGGTTGCCGATAAGACTACTATAATTCCTCGCTCGTGTCGACGTCTAGCCGCCGCGGTTGCGGCGTATATAGCCTCGATTATTGACGCGGATTACGCGTCCCTGGATGATGGATTTTCTTCGCTCGCGAGGAAAACTCGCGCTCAATTATCGGGACAAGATAAGGGCAGAGGAGGAGGAGGAGGAGGGGAGGTTGCGTATATAGTCAGCGACATTGGCATAGCCTAAGTGATGATTAGCTATACGTGTTGTTTACGATTTGTAGCATTATGAACGTGTATTATATATACATGTAGCGGATATATAATGATTTGGCAAGGTGTTTGTAAGAAGGAAATGGTGATAGTGCGGATGTGTATTGCGAGAGACTGCCGGATACGATTGGTTTAATTTTATTTAATCGCTGCGCGTGTATGAATTGATTTATGACGAGTCGAGGTGTATATGTAGTTGGAAAACACGATATAACTGAGACGTGTAAAGGTTTTCAGTCGTATTATTGAACAGGAATTATGAAAATGATTGTGGTGTCGGGGGTATAGGTTACCGAAAAGTTTAAGATATCGTTAATAAATGATGCGAAACGTGATGAAAACAAAGCATTAGGCAGCAAGTTAATTATGCAAAACCAATAACGACATTTACAATTTTGAAATACCTTCTTAAAGTGTATTAGTCACTGAAATGACTTCACTACTCTTTATAAGAATGAATCACTACAAAGTTACCTGAACATTTAGAATTTTAAAATCTATTCGTACCTTCGGGCAGTTTTTTTTTTTTGCTCAATCAGTTATGATAGTTTTCAGTTAAACGCCATCAAACAGCGAATTTCATTAATAAACAAAGCAGCTCAAGATCACTCCTCAGTATTTCCAATTCACTCGATTCATTGTAAATCAATATTGACATTGATCTTATCCTCTTAAATACATTCGCGATGTAAAATCCTGTTTAAAATTTTACTCCATCAATTATCACTAAACCTATTAAGCAACGAACCACATCTAAAATATAAAAATCCTTAACTCCACATAATCTTCTAATTGCGCACAACAACTGCTTAATAAAACCATTACAATTCTCCTTCACATTAAAAATCCGAAAAGCCACTACACTTAACCCAAGGTCTTCGCTCCAAAACACACCTCAACTACATCCCTTTACACTACCCATCCACATATTATACACACAAACGCGCATGATTCGGGACACTGAAAAAGATCTCGCACTGCAGTAACTCGCGCTCGATATACCGCACATAGATCGACGACGACGACCCTGACATTGCGTACTGCCTCGGAAGCCGTTGCTGCTGCTGCTGCTGCTGCTGCTACGCGCGGTTTATCGGCCCCGCGCGCGAACCGGTTATCTAACGACTGTGTAATAATGGCCGCACGCGCGCGCGCGCATACACAGCCAGGTGTCGGTCCCGTAATCGGCCACGACGTGCTGCTTTATTCACGTATATCGAAGAAGGTTATTATAGATTCTACAAGGGGGAGGAACGTGACGTCGTCGCACGCGTGTACTTTTTATATGTTGATTGTGATGGGGGATCTATTTAGCAAGAGTTTTTTGTTGTTGTCGTTACGTATATATGTGTGTGTGGGTATACGGTTTTGTATATAAGAGGTGGATGAACTGATGATGCGGCGGTTTGAAAGGCTTCGTAATCGTTGTGTATGTGGTGTTTTGGTGTTTTCTATATGAGTATAGGTAACTCGTTGGAAACGGAACTTTATGTCGGTGGATGCTGAGTATGTAAGATTACAAGAATTTTTAGAATACAGAACAGTTAGGATTGACGCGAGACAGTGCGTTCACGTTGAATTTTTAGAGGGAGGCAAAGGTATTTAAATTCATAGAAAAATGTAAACACTACCAAGCTACCGCGTGCATTTTCACGTGCGAATATATAAGAAGACAAAAAATATAACCTACCCAACTTGAGTGTACGTTTATAGAGTATTCTAGGTACTCGAGACTGGCGCCGCTGCCGCCGACGACGACGGCACTGTATCATGCATACGCGCGCGGAAACGCTATTTTACGCGGAATTGCATCCGCGTCACCTATCATATATAGCGAAATATGTTGCGTGCGAGAAAATTCTTTGCAGCGAAATCGATATACATATATGTGGAGCATATGGGAAAATGATAAAATGTTAATTCATAACGATGTATCACAGAGGCATGTTTGGTTTTTATCTATACTGACACATTCATTAAATTTGACAGACGTTCGTTTATAGTTTTATTTAGCGTTGCGTCGCACGGAGTTTTAAATAAATAATACATCAAGGTTAAAAAGGCGCGCTCTCGTTAATGATTTTATGCTTCTCGATATCAAGTTTAAAAGACCTGCGGTGTTTCTTAATGAAAAAGATCGCTTTTACGCGCGTATATAATACCGGTGTATATATATATATATATAAAGGTAACCGAGGTTTAATGAGGGAGAATCGAGAAATTTTTCGTTATAATGGTTCACATATAGTTTCGTTTATAATTATCTTCAAAGCGCAAAGTAAAATATTTAAAATTGGAGAACCTTTAGCTAAACCAAAGAGTCTGAGAGATAATCTTTTCTGATAAAAGAACCACACTAAAGAGATTAATTATCCCTATAATTATATAAAAATCATATAGGTAAACATTTTTTAACCCTCATCAATTATGCACTCGCCCTTTACAAAAATAAACACCATCGCACCTCTCACCGAAAATTTCGCTCAAGAATTAGGCCGCAACCGTACACAAGCATCCATATCAACCACCACTACCACCACCGCCACTACTGCCGAGAGGGACAAACCAACCGCGCAGGCACGAACGCGTACACAGCCATAGAACACCACCGCCGTTGCCGCGGGGACATGTAGGATTGGTACAACACCGGTCGGCGTAACTCACTCACTCGTCCGTATGCGAACATGGGGGGCTGCGTTATCGCTATCGGCGACACATTCATCGCGGAGCTCAACATCGTGCGTGTGTGCGTGCGTATGGCTCGTAAATTTCCCTTGCGAATTTTTCAACCACGTGGTACTAGCATCGACAGCGAGCAGAGAGAGAGAGAGAGTTTATACGAGTAATTGGGCTGTGCTATAAGCTTGGGGTGTAATAATAGGTATGTGGGAGGGTTGGTTCAATGCACGATGTGGGGGTATTTTTAAAGTTTAGACGGCAGGGATGATGTTTCGTGGCACGCGATGTCACGTGTTTGTGTATGTGTGTGTTTTTTTTAAGGAGAAAGTCTGTTGGTGTGTGGTATCTGGGTTATTTTGAGAACGATTGGAGGAGGGACTTTGGTTATTGAAAAGTAATGTAGGAGAAGAGGTATGGCGGTAAATGTAAGTGTGCGTAATAATGATCACGTATTAAAATGACTTTATGGCCGTGCGCTTTAAATGCCGTAAAAGTTGAATGACAAAATATTAAACTCTGACGTAAAACTATATACATTTATAAACGTCTGCCTGCAATGACTCACTTGGTTGTAAAGTATCGTTTTATTATAATTCATTATGCAATGTTTTTATAACGGAATCATATAAAAATATTATTTACAATCGATTGGCATTGCTTTCCATTTTTGTTACCCACAAACTTATATACCCACCTTTCAAGTATACTTCGTCCTTTTATTTTCACAATTTTATATATATAATATATATATACGCCGTCTCTGACCATCTACAATTCTGACAGTTTGATTCAGGAAAAATCTCCAGTAGCTTAAATTTCCAATGCGTCCTCTCACTCACGGGAGTCACTTGGCGAAAAATCCCGCGGTGCCCGGAAGTCGCCTGTGATTCATTGGTTTATTTGACCATTGATACCAGAGAAGCGGATAAGGAGATACGATTAATCGAATGATGAGTATGTCAATAACGCGAAATTCAATAAATCTTTTAGCTTTGACGTTTTAATTCGAGTTATTATTTATTAGTGTGAGAAAGTAGCAAGTATTTAACTATCATATATTGTGTATAGTATAGTATAGTATACGTTTATTTTCATTAAAGAAAAAGGTACATGTCATCATCCCGCATTCGCCCAGGCGTTTGCCTGTGAGGTGGGGAAAACCCAATAGGCAAACCACATGGGATAAATCCTATCAGGAAAACCCACCCCAAGATGGTATCGCATTTTACAAATGTCTTAATTACATAGTTTAATTTATCGCAGTACAATCATGTGTTAAGGTTGATGAAATAATTTGTATGTATACACGTTTTCGAAAAACTTGGTTTTTTAGTGCGAAGTAATAAAAGAACACGAGTAGTTTATCTATACGTTTAAATGCATTGTTTACTTAAAAAGCTACAAAATGAAAAGATAATATTGCTCTTATACACAGTAAGTCTGACAATTACTAATTTCAACAAAACTGTTATCTGCGTGTACACGTTATACTCGCAGAGGTAATTTACATGTTAGCTAAGCACTTTTAAAATAACGGACGACGAAGGACTTTCTTTCCAGGTCGAATGTGCACTGTATGCAAAATGTTTATATGCCTTCATACAACAGTGACGTTTTTTTTTCTGCTTGCTTTGCTCATACAATAGGAAAGTTATTCTGTGCATTAAGGAAACAATTGAATCATCGCTTTTTTTTCCTCAAAGCTTGTTTTCATTTGCCAAAATTACAATGTAGCCACATTTTAATAATTTAAAAATACATCTATTCTGAACCAAATATATGTAAACACAGAGAACTGTATAATCAACCACAAATAATTGCAAAGCTCTTTAAACATATCTATATATAAACCAGACGTTAGATAAAAGGGTAAAACAGCCACTAATAATCGACTATTCTAAAAAACGATCTCTCTCCCTCTCTCTCAGCGTTTCGTTCTCGCTTCGCACGCGATAAAATTGAAAAATTATACGAATCCTATAGCGAACACCTCGCACAACCCCATTTCAAACTCTCTCGCTCGTTCGCTTTTCATTTCGCAAACTCCCGAAGTTAAAGAGCCTATAGACATTTTATATACGCGCGCGCACGCGAGATGCTTCGTTTCCATTTCTGTGGAACTAAAAATAGAATCGCGCGAATTACCAGCGAACAGCAGGTCGCAAGGAGAAGAAAATTTCGATATCATGCCGTGAACTGGGGGAGGGCGAAGCTTATCACGCTGTTCTCGTTGATGTATATAGAGAACGTGGAAGTAACGAGCGTTTGTTGAACTTTTTCGGTTTCACGAAGGCAAACGCGCGTGTTTTAGTTTGACGTAACAGGTTCGTGTCGAATCTTGGTGGTTTAGATATGTTATGCGTGGTGAATTTTAGTTTGACTGTGTGGCGATAATAACTTTTGTTATGGGTTGCGCTACCGGATGAATACATTTTAATGAGTTTGGATTTGGGTTAGTAAGTGAATGTGATGATTTTATATTGAGCTTTTGAAAGTGTTTTAATTGTTTTGAACTCACTAAATATCAGTCCTAATCGAAATTTTATATAAATAAAGTAATGATGAAGGTATTAAAATTATCGATTCAATGACGTTTGTTCACGGTGATTCGTAATCCGCGGGAAAACAGAATTTGTTCTTGAACATGAATCTTGTAACGCACTGATAGAAGTGTGTATTTACTTTATAATACATGACAGAAGTCACGCTTCGATTTTGGGCTATCAATTCTGTATAATAATATTTTAAGATTAACATTTTTTTGATATTACAAACTAATTTTGAAATTTAAAATTATTTGAAAGTTTCGACGAGGCACAAAACCGTAAGTAGCATTTGAGAATAATATAAAAACAACACCGTATCTAAGGAGCTTATCTCCATGCGTTTTGAGAGACTTAATAAACGGTGTGATAAGATACTATCCGGTTTAATACGAGTTTTTTTACAACCTACTCAAGTTTGTTAATTAAAATTTTACAGCAGGTAAAAATGTATGAAATAATGCAAACTTTCGCCTTATATGAAGAAAAGGGCAGCACGTATAGTTGTCCAGCGGTGATTTATTAAGGATAAACTGGGTTAAAAGGTATAAAACTGTTTAATTTCTTAATAATATAAGAAAGTTTTTAAGCCTATAAAAATTGGTAATATATTATAATATAAACGTTGTTGGAGAATCTCAGAAAAATTTATATCTCATATTTACCTTGATGTAAAAATCATTGTGCGTAAGACGCTAATTATTATACTGCAATAAAAATTACATCCTACTGGATTCATCGGTCAGAAACATTTATCGAAAATGTAAAAAAGATTGCCATTCCCAGTGCAAAATAAAGGAACAGACTTTAAGTATCGAGAAGACGTATGGGCTGAAAAGTTTCGAGTTACGTTCGAAAATCGTTTATGGAAAACCAATACTCTTTCTAAAATATCTATATACTTTCGTCTTTGCCATTTTTCTTTAAAACTATCTCATACATTCCCCGTGATTTATTTCCCTGCATACGTGTACATTACCACATAATAAATTAACATCGAGCTACTTATTAATTTTATTAAGCACATGATAAAAACTACATTGTCAGATAATGTATTGATATTTATCTCTTTTTATTCGTCACTGGTCAATTAGATATACATCGCTACACAGTAGCTAATCATTAGCCAGAAACTGGTTTCGAAATCGTCACTGTTTTCATTAGCAATCATTCCTGTATACACTAAACCGAACACCAGAACCTCTATACGAAAAAAAACCTTCTCTCCGAAATATCCCTATATACAATTAATCATCGTATACCAATTCTGACACCGACACGCCGCGTATACTCATCCACGTGCACTTTCAAACTCTTCCCAATTAGCAAAATTAAACCGCGACTCTTTATCCTCCCGACAACAAAGGTATAACCTGCTCGCATGTGCAATTTTTTTCTTTCTCATTTTGCGACGCACACTAATATACACTCATCATGTACACGCGTGTATATACATTATACAATAGTGAAATTGAAGCGAACAGTATAGTACAGAGCCTGCGGACGCCAACGGCCTTCGCACTCTGACATGGCGAACAGCGCGAGCTATCAACATTTTGCTGTGTGCGCGGCGCGCGCTCGCGCGTATGTGATAAATCATCGGCCGTAAACGTCGAGGTATAGCCGCGTATACGCGCGCGCACGGTACAACTGGCAATTTCAAGAGAGAGAGAGAGAGAGAGAGAGAGAGAGAGGCAATGTAGCTCACCGGTGTCGCCGAAAAATGTGTTTCAAGGTGAACGGAGAGGAAAAACGCGGTGGCCGATGTATATATATATAGTCGTTGTGTGGGATACGTTGGGAGAACGGATATTAAATGGTTTGACGGTTGGAATAAAAGTGATTGTTTGTGCGGGATGACGAGTCTATTAGTATTACAAAGGTAAAGGTAGCCGTAGTATTGGCTAGGTATATGGTAATCGAAAACGTTGTAATCCAAACATCAACCGGCAGTGTACTTGAAAAAAAGACGATAGAGCACGAATTTCGATAAGAATTTGTCACTAACTTTACTATTATGATAGCTAAGCGTATAATAATATAGTACTTTTAATAAAAAAGAAAATGTTTAAATACAGCTGTTTCATAACTATTTTGAATTCATAGCTACACATGTGCCATTTTTCTTTTGTTTATATATACAAGTAAATTATATAATCAAGATAAGACCAACAAATATACAATAGCAACTCGAGTGTGATAACACAAACTCTTTAACATTAATAATGCGAGTCTTTTCTCCACTATACAAAACGAGGTTATCAACGTTGCACGAGGAAAAAGAGGTTACTGATAGTAATAATAATAATATCCAAGACGTTCAGTTCCGCGTAGATTATCCAACACACTATTTTTCCACACCACCCTAATTATCTCAAAAAAAATTACTTATACACACAACCACAGTGTATATCTATAAATCCGCATCTCCGCACGCGCGCGTTGTACAACAGATCCGCGCGCGCGCGCGCGTCAAGCCACGTGACACTTCACTGTACCCCCACCATATATACCGTAAGGCAACTCTCAAAAAGCCGCGGTCGCGCGCAGTCGCTGCTCTCTCATGTTGCAGCTGCACTTCACTCTCTCTCTCTCTCTTCCTCTCGTGCAAAAAAAGATAGCGAACGCGATCGCGGAGCCACGTTGGCAACTTTCGCCTGATAAGGCGAGCTACCGCTGACTGCTTCGGTCACTTATCTTACGTACGTTCTATATGTATGTATGTCTGTATGTATATATATACACACGCATACTATAAAAGAATGCTGCAATTTCGCATGCGCGCGGGTTAAGTTTGGTACTATACATCGGGCCGGTATTGGTCGTAGTTTTTAATCGCATCGTCGGCTTAATTTCCCAATAGCTGAGGTATATGGATAAATCACACGGTAAACGTGTTTTCCTCATATATAGTTACATATATATATTCGCAACTCACATCATCATCGTTTATCGTATTGTCGTCGCGTCTATCCGCGTGCGCGCTCTTGAGCTCAAGGATTCGCGATAGTTGAAGCACGCGCGCCGCTGTAATTCTGTGGCGGGCTTTTAAAACACTTGAGAAAACACGTACACACATGGGTATGTATATATGTATATTATGCATGCGTGTGCAATGAATATATATATATATATATATATATATATATATACGTATGCAATGAAAAACCATATACCGCATCGAACTTACACCCACACACATCCACATTCGTTGATTAATCGAATACACTAATTCTCGCACTGCTTTCCTCTTGTATAAACACACACACATACACGTCATGTAACACCGCGTCTTCTTATCTCTTCACCTGATAGCGATTTCAAACTTCCACATTATACATAATATATCAGACGCACTGTGAATATATTTAAAAGAAATGAATTATAACAGCACTGAAAACACACGCGACGACAGCGTTGATGAAAACGAAAAAAAAATAAAAACACATATACACGCGGCGAGTGTGAGCGTTAGCGCGCGAACCGCGGTGCAAAAATTCCGGCGCAGCACTAACTAAGCCTGAAATCGCCGAGAGGACAGGTAGGAGGCATGCGTTCTCTTTCTCTCTTACTCGTTGCTGCTATATACGAGAGCTGACGCGAGAGCTGTTTCGGGGGCGGACAGAGGTGGGGAAGATAATGGAGAGGAGGAGGAGGAGGAGGTGGAGGTTGCGGAGGCATGTATGCATGCGGTGGAGGAGTGAGAAAAACGCGAGACGCGCGAATGTGTGTGGAAGGAGGCGCAGGTGGGAGTGAAAGAGAGAGAGAGACGAATGCGTGCGTTCTTTTTATTTTTTTTGTTGTATTCGTCGTTTTTGTCATGAGATTGTCTTTTTTTTTGGCTCTCGTCGGACGAGTAAAAAGATAGCGCTTAGAGAGCAGATTGTAGTTTCAAGGGGAATTCGTGTTTTGTAATTTGAAATTCAGTCGTCGTTTGCGTTTTAATTTCAGTTTAAAAGGAAAGTATCAATTCGTTTCGTTATGTTTTTTCTTTCTTTCTTTTTTTATTGAACATGTACTGTTTGCTTTGTTATGGTAATTATATACGGTTTATTAACGAAAATGAAATTTTTTAATTTAGATTTTGATACAATCTTTTTTCTGTACACGTATGCAAATAAAGCATAATATCTTTCGTTATCATATCTATTGTGCGCTTGTCTTTAAGCAACTCTAGACGCTGTACTTTAAACTTTATTCAGTTTGTTTTTTTCTTTTAGTTATCATTCTAATAACGTTTTTCTACTATGCATTTTAAAAATCTAATACGTATAGATACATCCGGAAGATTATCCATAAGCAATAAAAAGTTAAGTACTAATAAGACGCAGACTATAGCTGAGGAATCAGCGTATATCATAAAACAACAAAGCAGACCTTTGACCAAGCCGCCAATTTATAAATTCCAAGTATATACTCGGATTAGTGCATGTCAAATCATCATTTATAATCTGATAATAGTGTAGCATGCACTTTCCACTTGGAAAAAACCAGTATACAATTAGCAAAGAGCCTCAAGCATTCTTACGAAATAGTTATCACAGGCGCGTAATCAATTGCACCTCGTTTGCGTGATCTTGACAATTGCATAACAAACAAACCACACATACTATACACCTACAAGTTCTTTAGACGACAAAAAAACTTGTATAATCACACCTTCAACCGAAATGACACATAACGAGGCGATCTTGAAAATGAAAAGCAACGACACCTCGTATAATTCCATATCCGACAAAATTAATAGTCACCATGTTATACCCATAGCATTCCTTACCCACAACTTGAATACACACACATCATCCTTCGCCTTTGCGCTCTCAACCGATGCGTCACACAACAGCAACTTCCGACGATTCGTTTTTCGCGCGTGCATTGTGTCACACGCTGTATGCTGCTGCTGCTATGCGCTGTACATCCCACACGCGTCTTCCTTCCTCTCTTATACCTATTCTCACTCGGGCGAGCGCGCAGGAAATGCGAGGTGTGCAAGCGTCTAATTAATTCGCGGCCTGTGTGCAGCTCTCTCGGAAGTTCTCTCTCTCCCTCTCGTGCGCACAAGTGGGTCGCGTCGAGAGAAACAATAGGCCGTGTGTTTAGAGAATAGAGAGAGAGGAGGCTGTTTTGGTATGAATGAATTTTTCACCGTAACTGCGAACGAGCAAGCAAGCGTCTCTTGTTTTTACTTTTCTTGGTGTTCGCGAGATTGGCCGGTATGTATGCATGATGTACATTAAAATGCGAGCGAAACAGAGAGAGGAGAAATTAAGATCCGAATTGGGGAAAAAGGAACGCGCTATGGAATCTCAATGGCCTTTGCCTGTTGTTTAATCATTGAGTTTGAAGAGAGAGAAGGGAGGAATTCTAGTCATTGTGAGTTGTGTAATTGGCAAGGAGCGCAACGTGGGGAATAATATATGTTTTATGGATGGTATAAGCAGTTAATTTGGTGAATAAGCGTACAAGATTGTCGATGTGAATATTTAATAAGAAAGTGATAGTACTGCTGCTGCTGCTGCTAATGATTGCAAATGTCGTTCCGAATTGACACTTATCTGTGTGTAGCGGCGATTGTATGCAAACTTAAACATCGACGAAGAATACATTTTCATTTAATTAAAGTGCTGGTTTATTATTTAAGTTTTAATCTGTTTAAACAGAGGATTTTGGTTTGTTGTAGATAATATAGTTTACATGAGTTCAGTAGAAATGTTGGATCATTTGTAATTTAGTCAAGGAAAATAAAATCGCTTAAATATAAAATTCAATACCTAGAAGTGTTTCGTCAATACTTAAAATAAAAGTTGTTGAATAAAGAAGGTTTTATTAAAAAATTTTACAAGACTTTATTTCAACTTCTATATGAAGAGCTGCTCCTTTATTCTACATATTTTTGAGACTCATTATACATAAATATTTTAAAACTAAAACTAATTTAAGTAATTAAGATATTAGATAAATATATATGCAATACGTTTTATAAAGCAATACTCGTATTCTTGAAGACAAAGATTGAAACAAAAGAATGTTTCACACCTTTTTCCAAGCATCACTTAGATCAACGATTATTACAGCGACGTAAATTGCAGAAATTATTTCCTTGCATCGTTCCTTCTTTTCACGCTAATTTTTTGTACTTTTAGTCATTACTATTTTAATTTTCAAAACAAACACAAAAAGATATTTATTAAATTCGGTATAAAATTACCTCACATTATTTTTACAAATACATACTTTTCATCGAAATAATATAATTTATACAAAAAAATAATTAAATACAACGGCGTCTGGTATACTAAACTCTATAACTATATTATATTCATTTCTTTTAGTAGCTTTAGCCACTTATAAATCCTACAATATACATTCTTATACGAATTAACGTTAAATCCGCGAGTTCATCCTCCTACATCCTAAATAATATTCAAATACTTATCTCGTCGAGCATTCACACCAGCCACACCTACAACCTATATATATATACAAGCATATCTTTTCCCTGACGACGATGATGATGATGCAAAAGGTCCTCCTCCTTTGTACCAACTTCACGTATGGTACATATATATATATATAACACACGTATCCCCGCACACATGCACAATCGGGCTGTATACAAAGGATGTCAAGGAAACCAGTCTTGCCGTTTGCTAAGCCCCCCTTTTGACGAGCTGCGAATCTATATTGCGCGATTGTCATTCCCGATTTGGTAGGCGTCGGTGCGACTCGCGTGAAAGTCCAGGGCCGTGACTAAGTGGGCAAAAAATCACGTTATACTGCGGCCTGCCGCACTCGCACTCTTATATATAGGTCTAACGAGCGTACAGACGCGAAAATGGCCATTTTCCCATATAGCCGATGGAAAAAACAATAATTGAAAGTCGTTAGGCCATTACGTGAAGAAGAGAGAGAGAAAAGTTGCGTGTATATAGGCTCTGGTGAAGTGTTTATTGGACGTCGGGGGACGATTACAAAGGTGCGTGTATATGAGTGCCGGACTGTGCTCGAGGATCGATCGGTGCAGTACTCGTTGGTACAAACTGTAGTTTGGTAAAATGGTGCGGCGAGAGTTTTTGTTGATTGCTTTTTGGTTTTTGTCGGTACTCTTTAATTGTTTTGTTCTTGGATGATAAAAATAACTTTGCCGGTCACCCACAGATTTTTGTAGATTATTAGTATGATTATAATTAGATTAACAGGGAATATTATATGTTACAATTAAACACTGAATTTCTATCTATTTTAATTTAATCTCTGTACAATAATTTTAACGACTAATATGATGCGTGTACGTATCATGAGCTACATACTAAAACTTATAAATTAATTTTCGTCATGTTTTTATTAACAGGTCTAATTGACAACAATGTTACATATCTCGGAAAGTTATCGTATTTCATTAAGTCGATCCCTAATAAAAACGTCCAAACTTTATGTCTTAATATCAGATCTTAACGACATCCACTCCGTCCAGATTTAACTTTGTCCAATCTCTATATAACAAGCAAAAGATGGTTTCGTGGCGAAAACCCGTAATAAACTTTTTTTTTCTTCGATCTACACATAAACACACTTGTGCTGAACTCAAACACACCACGAGTTAGCCGCATGTGCTCCCATAAAACGCGAGGATTGGAAATATTTCGTCACGTGTCTATATACCGCTGCCAAGAAGAAAGTGCTCTTGATTGTGCAAAGAGGAGTGAGAGACAAAAGAAGAGAAGAGAAAGACGCAAGTTCGCGATTGCGTAAACTTTTTTCTCGCGCACGTGCGACTTCTTTTGTGGTATATAACGTGTTTTTTTTCGTTCCAGCAAAAAAGGCGCGCTTTTTGTGATTAAAACTGATGGAAAATCTCGTGTATATACTGTGTACGGTTGAAATGAATGTTTTGAATAATGCCAGCTGATAGTGAGAGTAATAATAATAATAACTATATGGATGTTGCTATCTTGTTCCGTTGAAATTGAAAGCGTCGAACGGAAATTTTTGCATGCTCGCGGTAGTTTCCATTTTTACAAATGTAGGAAAGTGGTATACGCATAAAATACCTATATCTATTAATCTATCTATCTATATCTAAACGTGAAAAAAAAACTTGTTCTTTTTAGTCTGTGCAGCCTATATGGTTAGCTACGTTATACATCAAGGCTTTTACTTCAATTGATGGATGAATTTATGATACATACTCAAAACTAGAACCATATAGCGAAATGCATCACAATTTTGAATTAATATATTGATGGATTTGATGGGCTAGTAACTGCTCATGAATCATATATTCCAATAAAATATAGCATTGCCAATTATTGACGAAGAATTATATAAAATATAGTTTTAGGATAATCAGTTTTTATTAGACAGGATATCCCATAACGATTATGAAGTAAGAACAATAAAAATATTGCACAAGGTAGAAGTAAGTATTTTTATATTGTGAGGCAAGCAATAACTTTCTACAGTTCAGTGACACTTTGATAAAGTGTATTTCAATATTGAAATTAGCTAACCTTGTGTTATAAAGAAGTATAAATTACGTTAGAGCTACAGTGAAGGTAATTACTGTACAATTATCCTAAGACAGCGTTTAGAAAACTTTCATTATTGAAAATATAAGAAAATCAACAAAATATTGTATCTAGCATTTACGCTCAAACGTGTTTACGAACTTTCCAACTAAAAATTTCCCATTAAATAATTAACTTATCCTTTCCTTATACCGTTCACATACTGAAATCTCCCCGCAACAAATCACTCACACCCATAACAACTTATCCCGACAATCTTCAATTTCCTCTCCGCGCAGCGGCTTCCTCTCTCCGGCCGCAAACGACCTTCTCCTAATAACAACAATTCTAGCGAGAAAAATCGATTGTATATATACACGACGGCTTGACATTGCGCAACGGAAACTGATAATTGTTACGTTTGCAAAATATGTTTCCGTGCGCACATTCTCCTCTAGCTAAGTTTCTCTCTTACTCTCTCTCCTCTCTCTCTCTCTCTTCACTCTCACACGCGTGCCAGGCAGGCACTCATTATTCCAGTTGCGAAAATTACAAACAGTGCCGAGGAGGAGAAAGAGGCACACGTGTGTACGTGTATGTATATACGTGCCAACTCTTCTCTCATGCAAATGCCTCTGTTGAGTCTTTTCTATATACTCGCAAACGCTAAAGTGAGCGTACACCGAATTCTGTCGCGCGTGTTGTAGTTAAGCGGTTGGGACTATTTTTTTTGTTGCCTTCTTGGATCCTCCGTTTTTTCTTTTTTTTTTATTGGATTGTCAAATTTAGTCGGAAAAGGAAAAAAAAGTTAAACCATCACATGGATCCGACGTTTACACGCCGGATTATTAAAGTTGCGAAAATTTTCGAGTTGAGAAGTTGCTCGGACGAGTTTAAATGCAGACGTTCATTTTGTATGTTTATTCGCGCACGCGTAGAGAGAGAGAGAAAGAGAGTGAGAGAGTCTAGAAAAGTTGATGTTGACGAATAATGTAATATTGTAGACACAATTAAGACTTTTTATACTGTAGTAAAGTATACTCTTTTCATGAAAGAGTTATTTACTTTTGACTGGATTTATAAAATAGTAAAAAATACTCTTCAAGTTTCTTCCAGGAAACGGTTTAATTAAAAATTTAATATATATGCGAAAGTTCGTCTTGGAAATCTTATGATATATTAAAATTTGCGACCTAGTAGTGTTTGATGTAAAAGAAATATCATTTGATTTTGTAAAGACTCAAGTTTTTTTTAAACCAAAGAACGTATATTTTATTAATCTTATTAAAACACTCTTTCTTCCACTTTCATCGTCATGTATTCTACCTTAATTGCAATCACCGCGTAATAAAACATACCTATAACTCTATCCCGTTAATTAAAAATATTATAAATCAAGTACCGTTATATATATATATACACAACGTTCCAACCGAACCTCAAACCCGCAGCAATTTGAATGAAAACAAAAACTTCATGGCATTCCCTTCGCGCCTTCACAAAGGCACACCGCTTATATCCCATTACCCGACCTTATTCTTACTCTCAGCTATATAAGAACTTTCGCGGCTTCATTATACATACAATGCGATTAAAATTCGAAAATTCCCACAACAGCCGCAGCAGCAGCAGCAATAACCGCTATACAGCAGACTGAACTTTTTTTGCTTGGAATTATGCAAATATATAACGCCATGTCGCACGCGCGGGAAAGAAAGGCAAGGAGCTGCCGTTCTGCCCGCCGATATCGGAGAGAGCCTCTAATTGAATCTCACCGGCCGTATCGTGTTTTCGCCAAGCTGGCGGGAAAAAAGCACGTCAGCGCTGTGCGACTGCCGGAAACGCGCCAATGAACCGCGAGGAGAGAGAGAGAGAGGGAGCGATGTCCTTTCGCTTTTCAGCAACGGCCGACTTATCAGCACGGACCGCTGAATTCCCGCTTTTTTTCCCCCGCCCACCTATATAGTCGAAGAGGTAAAGGAGCTCGAGCCGAATGGAAAGTGTCATTGATAGGCCAGCTCGATTCCGAGCGTTCTTCTACTCTCCTGTACCCTCGTTTCTTCTTCTTCTTCTTTTTTTCTTCGACCTCCGCCGAGGAAGTGGTTTATTTTGGGAAACTCTCTTATCGAGTACTCGCTAGGGTGATAAATTAGGACGCGGAAGTTAAGGAGTTGAATTTGTTCGTTTATATAGGGTTTTTTCGTAAAATGCATTTACTGTAGTTATTGTGAGAGTTTGTTGACATTATTGTTGGTAAATATACATGAAAAAAAAATTATGGGTAAGGTTGTCGACTAATTGATTGAAAGTATATAGTTTAGACGTATAGTTAAATCAATAAAAATGGTACAATCAATTATTAGTTACTGTAATTATTTTTATGAGTTTTTTTTTACTGTGCTGGATAGTTGAAACTATTTAACTAATCACTTGGTAAATAGTATCATGCTAATTGGAACTAAAGATGATAAAATAATTAGCACGTGTCAAAAGTAATTTTGACACTGCAATCAGATCATTTACTTGACATTTTCATCAAAATGTTTGCACCAGTTATATACTTATTAAGATAATTATTCTAGTTTTAAACCTAGTTTGAAGTAATGGTATTTAAGCATCCTAAGAGAAAGGACATTAAAAAATCACATTGAAATATATGAGTTTACTTTCTCACTTTACTTGCGTTAATTGTAGTTAACCTCTTTTCATCTACTGTAAGGCAGTTCTTTTACGGCATAAAAGAAAGTTTTATTTAATTCATTTGACATGATAAAATTAATCGTAGTCATAGAAAAGTAACAAACTTACTTATCATGGAAGCTTGAAATAAAACATTTTGTGGCTCACCTACAACAGAAACAAACATTGCAATTAGTACTATAAAAGAAGTTCCAAAGCCAAGATTGAATTTCATGTAAATTAAAATTTATTTGACATGTATAATGATTAAACGATCAAAAATAGATAAGTAAATAGTCAGTTAATAAGTTAATAAAAAGTCGTATTCAATGATTATTATATTTATTTAACACACGTTAGTTCATTACATTAGTTTTTAAACATTATATCTGAAATGAAAAGTATGCTTTATAATCAATCTGAAATCTATAATATTGCATCATCAATTCGAATGACACTTCGCATTTCCCAACTTCTATAAATTAAAATAATTAACACACATGTACATACACTTTCAAAATGCACAAGCAGTCAGTCGTTGCTCCTCATTACTCCGAGTAGTTCGGCAAAGTAGTTCGGCCAACTACGAATGAAAGTGCCATATGTAGGGGGGGGGGGATGGGTGAGAGAAGGGGGAAGGGGGAGAGAGTGGGAGATATTTCGTCGCAAGATGCTAATGCGGCGTCTTATCATCGCGATGATTGGTCGCACAAGCTCGCGAGCACAAGTTTTCGCGTAGCGGAAGTCGCAGGCGGAGGACACGCTGAAAGTTAAATATCGCTCGCGTCGTTCTAATTTAGCTTTATTTGCGTTCGTAATTTTAAAGCGTTGCTACTGAAATCGATATAGTATTCTTTAGTAAGTGTGAAATGTTGATGAGTTAAAGTGTGAATTTATGGAAGTTTATATTGCATTTTGTACATAAAATTCTGAATATTGAAGTTTCATGAGAAGATAATTTATGTAACATTATTTGATATATCAATCCTCTGATTTTTAGTAAAGTATAATCAAGCTTCACAAATAACAATAAAGTTATATACGAACCTATGAAAATAGATTATATTTTATCTATTCTTTATGGTTCTTATAAATTTGATGCTTAATTTTTTCAATAAAAAAAACAATCACTCCTAAAATCCAGCCTCCAAACAAAATAAATAAGCAAACCATTATTTCTTTGACAGTAATTTTTGTCGGAATTACAGTTGTATCCGTTTTTTCTTCTGCCATCTGAATATTAGATTTTTGTCTAAGGTAATTGCTAGTACCTGTTTCTTTCATTCGCAATAAAAATAAACATAGTTTAGAATGAAAAGGCCAATCTTCTGGAACTACATACGTTAAATATCGAGCTACTAAATCATTTCGGGCTAGATGAACGGATGTATTATTCTGTAGGAGAATTATTAAAGTATCAGTATCATGAACGCAAGCCAAATGTTGTCCTTGAGAAAGTAATTTTAAACATTCATCTATGTTACTGATTCGAAAACGTTCACGAATCTTCTGATTCAACAATAATTCGCGTTCTGTTGCTGTTCCTAATACTGTTAAATTGGACGTAATTAAATCATCCATTGTATCAATAGTTATAAAACCTGTTTTTGGTGCAATGGTAATAGATTTTAGACGAACGTAAATGACTGAGCTGAGTATGAAAATAATTAATATTAAAATTAAAAAGAACATTCTTTTAGATAGATCTCTTGGTACTTTCATAGTCGAACCTCCGATAAAAATCCGTAAAAATTCTAGAAAAGCGTCAAACGTACTAATATATAATAAAATTTTTAGTGCAATTACAACTGTTACGCAAATTATAATTAAGATTAGCCAATCTTTTAGATCAAATAAAGAGAATCTATCAAGAAGTAACGCTGTATATTTCAACGTTACACTTTTTATGCCAAGTGTCTCATACAGATGGCATTGTATTTTCCAGTTATCACGCGTGAGTAATGGAACTAAAAGAATGTCTACACCGCCTGATAAAACATCAAATAGCGCTTCCTGAGGACACCCGTTATCGTCAAAAAAACCCAAACTTGAAGTAGACTTCACATTAATACTTGCATTTATATGCGATAAGAATATGCGAAAAATATCGTGATTAAAACCTAAATACTTTTCATAACCAGTTTTACTTTCATCTGTGATAAACATTTCATTATCTAGGTAAGCAACTCCTTTAATAGTGTATTGGTGTACATTTCTTATTTTGTCAAATCCATCACAAATAGAACCTTTTATTCAAACAAAATGTATATTTAAATGAAAAATAAATTTTAAATAAAAAAATGCTTTTTTATAAGAATTTACTCACAGTAATGAGACCATGATCCATCAGTATAGTTTATTATTTGATAAAATAAAGACCAGTGATTGTTATGGACATCATTATGTGGGCTTATGTGCCAATACTTTAAATATGTTCGTGAATATGGATTAAACGTGTATAATACCAACTGATTCACGGCATTATGGCACAAATAAAATGCAGATAAAATGTTTAATTCCCAAATAAAATATAAAATTTTATTCGCAAATAAACAGCTATTGTGATGTTCAATTACTATTAGTACTAATGCTAAATTATTCCACCAAACAGAATCTTGAAAATTTTTTAGCACTGAAGGAATTAATGCAACTGGCGTATCGAAAATAGCGACGTATAAGGCCGGATTCTTTTTTATAGCAAAAATGCTTTCTTTAAATTTATATATTAATCTAAACCCTTTATATTGATGTAAAATAGAGTTTTCATCCGAACTTACTAAATATATTGGAAGTAAAGAAGAGAAGGTAGAATGTAATATTGAAAGATTGTTAGAGCTCCAATTACCGATGAAAATAACAGCTCCTGTATCTATAGTAAAACATTTTTGTACCAAACTTGCCTAAAATATTGAACAGTTAAGTTAATTAAAATATATTAATGAAAAATTTTAAAAAATGTATTTTTTACCGTTACTAGTCCTAATTTTTCCATTTTACTTTGAATTGTCACATGATTATGCAATATGATATTTTCTAAGCTATATCCTGTAATGCTTATTAATAATAAGTTAATTAAAGTAACTTGAACATTCATATTTAGAGGTTAACATACTAATGTTCGACATTAAACATTGATCAAATGTTGCAGAATAATCGTATGTTAAATTGCTTTCGTAAAAACGACAGTTTTGTTACTACTGAGCAGCTAATGTGATACTCAATAACTTTTTACAAAAGTAACCATAGTAACTTTACATAATTCTTTAGTATTCTATACTTATGTAATAGACATATTATTACTTTATATTTTCTCGTAGATAAATGAATATGTAGAGGAGACTGGGGTAAAACCGTATAATTTCTGCAAATTGTTATTTAAAAAAGAAATTAACAAATAATAACTATATTTAACAATAGGGTTGTGTTTAGTTTGCTTTCGTCTACCTGAAAATCGATTTAATTAGCCAGAAAATTATTTGTAAAAATTTACGAAAGTATCCGGTTTTACCACATAAAAAAATTGTCGGGGTAAAACGGGATACTTTTATTATCTTTTTCAAAATGAATTTTAACCGATATTCTACATTCTTGCAGTAATGTAAACATGTAAAAACATTGTTTAATAACAAATTTTTTATTAACAATATTGTTTATGAGTTAACATTTCATTTTATTTTTCAAAAATAAATAGATTTTCCATATAAATTAATTAATAATTTTAAATGAATAATAAATTTTAGTACTTTTATTACAGTAAAGCAAAAATTCTTTCTATCATCAAATTTTTATTTACAATAATAACAAATAAATTTTCCTAGATCTAAATCACTATACGATTCATGAGCCCACTGACTGCAAATCATGCACTGTACCCAGTCTTCAGTAATTATTAATTTTTTACAATTGAATATAAAATTAAGAGCCAGAACAACGCGTACCTATGAGTTGTAACAAATATTATAAGGCTATGTACTTACCAAAAGGATATGTTGCTCCCAGGAAAATTACAGATACAATGACTGTTGCGATAAACACAATCTCGCTAGCTAAGAAATATTTGACTTCGTCTGAAGTCAAAAGTAAGCTATTGCTGATATAGCTGTTGTATGCGAAATGATATTAGGGACATTCTTAAAGAGGTACTACATGTATAATGTAGATGGCACTAGTATTAACCCATGAAATTGACAATTCCGGTTTTACCCCAGTATACGATTTTGCCCCAGTCTCCCCTATTTTGAATTTAACTATTGTTTATGTACTTTTTTATTATTAAACAATTCTTAGGGTACTTAACACATAAGTTATTATGCAAACAATTTTAAGTACACATGAAACTCTTTCATTCAGTATAACATAGAAAAATTAAAATTTTTGTGCTTAAATGTCAATATATCATTAATGAAAATATCACAAAGCTTCCTCTAGGAGGAAGCAAAATCATTTTTGATGGGATTAAACACTATACCTGTCAATTACTCAACTGTATGTCAATTATTTGTAACTGAAACAGGAGATATCCGGATTTGCTGACCCCCACGGTAAAAAAAATCAGCCGACGCGAAAAAGACACGATATCGGCACAACGTCAAAAGCGCATTTATAGTTTTTGACGCAAAGGACCCAACGTCATTGCATGGATACCTAAGAAATTTACTAAGTCAACTAAAATAGACGTAAAAAATAATTTCTTCAAATATAGAAAATCAGTTTACTAGCGGAAATTGAAATTCAATTAAATTTTTCTTTTATTATATTCAATTAATGCAATATGATGTATGATTTCACTTTAGGCATGCTTTTAAATAACGTTTCGAAGCGATTCTAACTGATAAAAACCTTGAAAACTTTACGAACTTCAATCTCCCTTCAATTAACGAACTACGTGTAATCGTTGCAAATAAAATAAGTGAAATTGCTTCTAAATTCTCTTTTTCTTCCCCCTGCAGCATTGAATGACGACGCCGCGTCTTTTCTTCGGACTATTATTCGGGTTCCGATCAATTTCACGATTCCGTCCTTTTTAAGTGACAAAAGAAGATTAAGGCAAAAGTTTCGTCGACTGTTCGCAACCATCCGGTACCTTATCCCCATAGAACAATAGGCATGGAGAGAGGGAAGACGAAGGGAGTTTTATGCGAAGCTCAGTGTAATCACTTTAAAACTGCCGGTGCTGTCACCGTGCGTTTGTCTTTTTCCCGCTCAGGAGTGTTCCGCGTTCGAATAAGTGTGGGTGGAGTAAGTTCCGCCCGCGAGCTTGCGATAGTTTCAACTCGGCGTGCCCGTTTCTTTTTCTATTCTTATACGCTCGCCTCTTATGTGCGCCTGTCGGTTTCGGTTTCTCCCTCTTCGCTTATTGGAAACTTTGATGTTTTTGTTTTTTATTTTTTGCCAGAGGTTTGAGAAGTTAGAAGAAACTTAAATTGTGTTATTAAAAAGTTTCGGTATAGTTTAGTAATACTTATTGTGTGAGGTGTTTTCGACAGTGGATATTACTGTGATTAGCGTCAATACTCGAAAAAACAAAATCATATTATATATATATATTATTGATTAGAGTATATTTTGTAAATATTTCAACTTACAAAACTACTTTTTTTACAATTATATATAAGGATTTTCTAGCTTAACCAATAAACAAATAAAATCCATGATCCGGAGTCCATGACCTCTCCTAGTTAATTATAAATAATTTGAAGAAAATTTATTTTAAACTCTAAAACTTTAACTGAAAGGAGGTTAATAAAAATGTGTCGAAAATAAAAGGCAAATCACTAACTTTCTTATTGCCATCTCAGAGCAATTTTAATCGGGTTTCAAGTTCATCGATTAAAGCTCAACACTTTCGAACTTTATTTGCCTAGAAACGAGTTCTCTTAAACACAAGAAGATTTTACAGTAATTATGTAAGTTTAAAAGTTTACCTACTTTTGAAGATAGTTTTAACAATAACTTTCCACCATTGTTTTTGAAGTTTCGAACAGAACATAGTTTAAATAATCTAAAAGTATTACAAAAAAGTGCATTAGAAACTATTTTTTTTTCAAATTTGCGCTGAATATATATTAATGTTAGAACTTTTGCTATTTGCTCTTTGTAAATACTGAAGCATAAATATTTGCAATCGAGTTTTATCTTTTCTGACGATTGCCAATATCGACTTTTCGAAATACTTTTTATTTCTTCTATCGATTAGAAATATAAATATATAAAATAATTAAATAAAAAAATAGTGACGAATATTACATAATATAATAAATGTAAATATAATCTATAATAATTATTATTAAAATTACTTTTAAAAAACATTTGAGTTACTAGAAATTATACTAATAATAAAAATTATTTAGATTGTTTCTTCATATCGTACCTTGGAAATCGTGGTTAGAATTTTAACATTACACCAAATTAAAAAAATAAACCATATAGATAAATACGTGCTCCAATTTTTTTTTCAACGTTCGTAGTTCCTTTAGCAAACGTATAAACAAACCGACACTTAGAAAAAAAAGAACGCAAGCTCTTCAAAAACTCAGGCTTCTCATTGACGTAAGCCAACCCCTAGTGATCAACCGCACGTGTGTAATTCACTTCTCTGCGTCCATTCATCGCATTTACTCACCCAGATAGCAGCCCAAATAACTAACCTGCAGTGAACGCCAACGCGCAACGCTAGTTTTTCCGGGCATTCGACGTTGCGAATGAAATCACATAGTAATTGAGAACACGAGAGCGCGACTAATTAGCGAGCTACCAGTTCGACATTACCATACAAATAATACCGAACTTTTGTCCTCTGCACGAATAGGACACGACATTTCGTGTGGCCCCACCCTGAGTGTTTTCTACCGTTGGAGGGTGACAATGGATCGTGGCAAGGAATTTTCCCGATTTAAAGGAGTGCTTTTCATTCAGTTTTCGGAAATTTGTTTTCCAGCGTCGTAATTGCACGAGATCCGCCGTCCAGTTATAGTTTCGCATCTGGGAAATCACGCTGCTGAGGTTCGTCCGGAAGTTTATTAACAGTAGGGAATGGTTGTTTGGATTTTCATTGAATAAATTATACAGTTTTAAGTAACAAAATTAAACATAATAACACTCACACCGAATAATTTATAATGTGTTAAAGTTATAAAATATTCCCAAAATTTTTGTACAAATTTGTTTTTCTACAGTACAAAAATTGCCTTTCTGGATTTTCCATTAATAATTTAAAAACATGTTATTCACGTTGGTATCAATGAGATTATCAAAGCACTGCCTATACTTCGTTCACTCTAAAAAATTGACGCTACATTATAATGGTGAAATATAAATACCCTAATTTCGTGATCTTATCTTCAATCACAACTAATAACCACCGTAATCACCTGATTCTAAAATTCTACCGCCGATATCTTTCAATCAATCTCGAATGGTAAATACTCGAATTGGGTAAACCCATTTCAATTATAATTCAAAGCAATTCTCGAAGGAATCAAATTTTCTTTTTACCAACACTTTTACGTTAATTAAGATTCCGAAACCTAAACGGAAAGAGAGGCATTATTTTGCTCTCTTCTCTCTGCCTTTTGTCGTTTTACTCGCGCATGCGCCTGGCATTCCAACACTGCAGCCACGTGGAAATTCAATCGCGAGGATCGTTGTTTTTCGCTCGGCTACGCGCGCTCGCAGGGTACGAGTTTTGGATTTGAAATCGCTTGGGTGTGACGAATTCATTGGCATAGAAAAAGGAGAGCATTTCGCGTGCGTGAAAATGAAGGAAACGCTTCTCGGATTTTTTTTTGTTATTGTTTTTAGGATGTTACGTGCTTTTTAATTTATTGTTTTAATCTTTTTAAAATGAAAAGGATTTGTTGATTTTTAATTAAATTTTATATAATGTATGAGATATTAGATTATTGTTGACGTTTGTAACTTTGTAAGACGATGATGTACGTACCGTAGAAATTATTTTGTCACTAATAAATGAGTTAGCAATCTAGACTAATGGCAGTAATCATAAGATATTGCAGTTACAGAACGCGTCACATTCAATTTCTGAGCAAAGAGCATCATAAATGACAAGATCTGTGTTGCATTCAAGATGCTCCCATTTAAATCACTTTGAATTAGCGCCTTATTCTATCTACACTTCTTTTAATCTACTAAAGGTATCTCTCGTGAAAAGTCGCACTTTCGTCTCATAATATTTAATTTTAGCGCATAAAAAATACGCTGAAACTCATTTTGAAAAGAATAAGTAAAAATAACTTTTCTTTCTACTGAAATATCATTATGTTTAGAATTTCATTTATTGAAAACGAGTATTCTCTCAAACAGTCTTTTTAAAATAGAGAAACTTCTTCCCGGAAAGAATAGAAATGTATTTTTAAAACTGTGCCAATCTATTAGAATGTAATGCCAATCTCACTTTTACAAAATTGTGAACCTGTGATATATTGTCATATACGATACGACAATGTATCACAGTATAATAAATATACGTATACGTATACTTATTCAATAGAATTAACCTTGCATTGTAATACATAAGCAAGTACGTAAACAGAAAAAGAAGATATAGCTATTTAGAGAAATCATTATGATTATTATGTAAATAATTTTTTTTTAAGAAAACACGATAGAAATGTTTTTCAGCAAAACATTCATAATTTGGACATGAGTCAATTCAAAAAAATAAAACGCAAAATAGATACGCAAAATAGAACGTTTTCACAGAGTTTCAAAGAAATCTACTTCTTGACCTCTCGATTTGAGAGTAAGTCAGCCATATATTATAATATATTTCCACATCAATCAATCAAAATAGTTTTGAAAGGTAGTATCGAAGAGATTGTGATTCTTATACTTTTGAATTGTAAACTTTTGGTACATTGATAAAACATTTTATACAATAGTTTTATTGCGAATAGGCAAGTATGGTATGGTTTTTATTGGCATAAAAAATAAATCATAATTTATTATTCTCAAATTTATTATTAAGAATAGCATTGAATAATAAATTTTTCTAAATACGTCTGTTGGTAACCGTACAATTGTTTCTAGTTGACCACAGCAGACAGTAAACTCTTCCATGCGATCTAAAAAAACTTGACGAACGTAAGCTTTTACAATGTCACGAAACTCATCAAGGAACGGTCGATATACCAACAACAGCTGACTAAATTGATCGACGAATTGGGGCGCGCATGGTCGCGAGGTAATACATCTGCTAAAGGACCCGGCGAGCTAATCCTACTTTACGACAATACTCGACCTCAGAGTATTCTCTCCCCCCCTCCTACTTTAGGTACAGTCATGAACCCAGATTACCTTCAATTGCTCCAGTACCATGTGGGGGTAGGTGAATGTGTTGTAATAAACAGATTCATTTGTTGGATATTTAGGTTTAGGGATAATATATTCGGTTATAGTTTGCTATTGATAATTATAGCAGTTATCAAGTTTATAATTAATACCTTTTATTAAAGAATTATTTTGTGTACAATTTTCACGTCTACAATAAACTACGAGCTTTCCTCGTGAAACTTTATCACGACTTTTAACTTTTTTCGCACCCGCTAATCCATTAATCAAAAGTTCTCTCAAACCACCACGACCACGACTTTCCGGTTACCACATATATAACCTTATATAACAATCAAGCAGCCTCATTTCGTTTGGCTCGCAACAGGAACAATTCATCGACCCACTCCTCGAAAATAGCCCCTGGGGCTATCGGCCAGACGAATCTTCCGCCCTCTTGGCAGCCCCTATCAAAAGTTCGATCGCTCAAATGCTCTCTCTCTCTTGCGGCAGGCCACAATTAGCGCTGGAAATGTCCATGAAAAATCGATCACGCCACGTGTTAGCTGGCGAATTCCCGCTGCGAATTGACACAGACACACATATATATACACACATGGGTTGTTGCGCAACCGTTCATTATGCACATGCGTTTGGACGTTGGCCAGAGGAACGTCGCCACGGGGGTGGTGGATGCGTGGGGCGGAAATTTTTTTGCATTTAGACGCATGTAAGCGTGTGGCCCCAGACCTCAGGGATATAGGTTGAAATTCAGGTGGGATTCTCGAATAATAAGCTGTCAGTTTCGTTTAAGGCTGTTATTAGGACTTGATTATGCGGATGATCACATTTTTTTTTCGAGCGCTACTATACACAAAAGCGCGTGTGTGTCCGGCTTGTTGTCTGATAAGCATGAATGTATATGCGCAATTTCTTTATGATAATTATTACCGCACTGGGGATCGCGTTATTCCGCGAGATCATTTATCGGTGTACGCGCGCGCGTTTGTGGCCCACTGCCGCGAGCGCGCGACGGATTCAAATAGGGGGGAAACGCAGCGGCTCGTTTCGTTCGCCGATAGCTCGGGCATCGCGCGGTAATTTAAGTAATAAATGGTACGGTGCGATAGGTCGTAAAGGCGGGCTAATCTTGAAACTGTATGTGCATGCAAATAGAATACGCTGTATGAAAATAGGGGCTCGAGTTTTGACATGCGAGTATCGGAGATTGTGAAATAAAGTAAAAATTTGAGACAACGAGGGTATGAGCTTTGAAATTATTTTGGCATTTTAATTTCATTTTCAGGTATATTATTATATTTAATTTGAGAGGATAAAGTTTATCAGGTTTCATTTTATTTTCCTTTTGCATTTTATAAGTCTATTAAATTATTCAATTCAATGATACGATATAGTTATGCGTGAAAAAAAATTAGATTAATTTCATAACGATTATAGTGGTATTATTACATTTAAATAATAGACAGGAAAAATAATTAACCAATATAAAACGAATGAAATAAATCTTGCTGAACAAAAAATGTCGAAATTGTCAATAATGAAAAAATCAAGTTTACTATTAAATCAAGAATTCTGTCAAACTCAAAATTACAAATTGATAAATTGACATACCGCAGGGAATGTCAAAATTATTTAGTATGTTATTACAAATTATGGAAATTCAATGAGCCAATTTTACAATTGTAAATATGACATATTGTTCATAATAATAATCTCTGTTGAAATTGAATGAATACCAGCAAACGTAGTTCATAAAAAATACATTCTTTTTTTGGGATGTCCAAAATTAAAAAAGGCTTCAGGAATATTCTCGGAACGCTTGACTACTCGTTAATTATAAAACGCGCGGCCATTCAGTCATGAATTTAATTTCCCCGCGTGGGCGCGTGAAATCGATGCTCTTCCAGCGCTAGATATAAAGGAGAGAAAAAAGAGATTCTCGCGTTTAGAAACACTAAACGTCCGACGCAGATTTTCTCTAGTGTCATAAAGATGACGCGCGCGAAGCGTGACGAGCCTCTTTGCGGAAAATTTTAATATTATATTGAGTAATTATTCACTACGCGCGGGTGTAAAGCTTGACCTGCATTCATCCAGTGAAAATTGCAGCGAAAAACATTTCGGCTGCGTACGCGGAAAGCGCCGAAAAATTGTTGAGGCATTAAGTTCGCTTTAATGCTTCATAATTTGAAAGTGCTTTCTTAATGCGACGCGTTTAATTTTGCCGCTTGGCGGTAAAAACGTCACGAGAGAATTTTATATCGTAGAGAAACAATTTACCGTGATAGCGGCCATTAGGGTGATCAGATAAGTGGTAACAGACGGTCTCGCCAGCGGCACACACACGTACAGACTAAAACGTGGCAGCAATTTAGAGGCTAGTTTACACTTTTTGAAAATAACTTTATTGCGAGCCTCAAGAGTGAAATATAATGTGCCATAAAAATGCTTTTCAATTATATTGCCGGAAATGGTTTAGTTAGACTTTTAGGCGTGCTTGGTGATGCTTTGTGGTGAGATGGCATGCAAAGGAAATTCATCCTCTTTTTCCGACCTATCGGATTATATTTTTAGACACTTGTACAATAACAGTTTTATTTATAAATTGAATTTAGTTATACTAATGATAATTATATATTGTTCAACTATTGAGAAAATGTCATTTATTTCATGTATATATATATATATAGAAATTACTAAAAAGAAGTAGAAACAATCTACTATTCAAAGAAGTTCTATAGCTCAGCTTCATTTGATCATTTTGAACATTAGAAAAAATATTTTTCTAGCATTTATAGTAAACATCCAAAGAGAGCTTTCTGTCAGAAACAGTCATTCTTACGATAACAAAAAACAAATTTAAAAAACGTAAAAATGATTTTTTATATATATTTATTACGTGGAATTAGAAAGCACTTTCTTGTAGCTGTATACTATCGTATATGACTTCAAAATAATAGAACAAAACTGAATTGAAAACCTTTTCCGTATATTTTTTCACTTAAGCAGGACAAAAGTCGTCCATTAATTTTTGTATTATACTTTTATTATTATAAATTTTAATGTAATATCAATGTTTCGTAAATTAACATAAACGCTTTAAAAGCACTATTTATTAAAATGAAAATAGATATAAAAATACCATAAACGATAGATAATACTAAAGAGTGAGTAATATCAAAATTGTAAATTTGAGCACTTTTTAAAATTCTAATCTACTAAATCTATACTAGAACACACTTAACCGAGCATAGAGCTAAGAGCCTTCTATTATTTTAGGCTGGGAGCACGGTGATGGTTGCCATCCATCCGGAACCGCAGCTATCTCGTCGATCAATTGATCATAAAGGAGCGATCACGTCACGCTGAGTGAAGGGTTGACGATGCGAAAAAGTCTTCAAAATAATTGAACGCTAGTCACAAACTCATCGAATAACAATTGCAATATTGTTCTCTTATTCTTGCTCAAATAATCGGAACGAGTGTCAGAGGTTTGCAATATTGCAATATTGCAATAAAATAAAAGAAAAAAGAAAAAGCTTTCTATCAAATAAAGATTATATATATGTACATAATTCAGAGACAGTATACTAAGTCTCATATCTCCATTCAACATTAAGCATAACAATCCTTTAATCTTCTTATCCCTAGGGACCTTGAAATTTCCTCGAGGCCCCAGTGAAAGCCCCATTACGTGTCCATCTCCTAAATTCCTCTAGTCACACCCGACAGGCAGCAACAGCGCGTCTGCCTAAATACAACAGCGGCTTTTAATCACCCTCTCAGCTAAGAACTGCGCGCGCCTCTTCTCTCTAATTCCCCATCATGCCTATACCGGGAAATTTCCTCGAAGAAAAAAAAACACATCGTGGATAACTACTGCTTGGCCATTTTCGCTTGTTTGCTCTCTCTCTCTTCCTGCTGTCCTGGGAAAATTTTGTGGACTTAGTGGAAATGTAATATCGATCTCCGTGAAACGGTTGAAAACATCCGATTAAGACGTGAATCGTTATTTATTCGCGAGAGGTTAGCGTGGGAATTGGGTCGGTGCGGTATTTTTTGAGCGAGTGGGTAGTATATGTTACTATCAAGTCGGTTCTAGTCTGGTTGGTTATATATCGTTGTGTCTCTCGCCGGTAGCACAGTTGATTGACTTGATTATCTGGGGGATGCGGTACCCGATCAATAATTGAGGTCCATTAAAGATTGACAATATTCATTGATTACTTATGATTTTGCTTATACCGTTTAATAATGAGACGATATGAGAGAATAATAATTGTTGTCTATAATGATAACAATGAATATTTTTAAGATAAAGAATTTCATTCTTATTTTCTCTTGTTTTTTTCTATCCTTGATTTTTTCCTTATATCAACTGATTGCATCATCAAATTAAATCACTAAATTATTCAGTGAAATCGTCTGCAACTACTCTTCACTTATTCCTTATACGTAAATATAGCAGTGCACGCTCGCAATCCAGTAATATTAGATATTGTTCCCCATTCCAAGGTCAAAGACTGTTTGAACTCATTGCGATTCTCTAATTCGCCAGTCTAATGAGTTTGCGACACGACTGCGTAGTCAGGTCGAGGAACAGAAAATGAATTCGGAGAGGAGAGAGTACGTCGACTCCGCTTTACGAGAAACAACAAAGAAAACGACTCCCGCAGCTTCGTATTTACTTAAAGCGATGCATTTATTCCTGAAATCTTGTTGAATTGTTTTGGTTCTAAATATAATTTATAATTTAGAACTTAGGTTTGTGATACAAATGTATTATAAATTCTAAACGTTTTTTATAGAAAAGTACTTGGATCAATACTAGAAAAAGTAAGAAACAAATGGGGAGAAGAAATTGAACTAGTTCTACTACTAACAGGAATAATTGAATTCGCCGAAAACAATTTTCTTTACTGATTCTTGGAACAAGAACTACAGAAGGTGTTGCTTATTAAAAATATTGAAATTAGTTTGCAATACATATATACATATATAGGCTCAAATTTGAATAAATAAGCTATTTACAAAACTACGCGGCTCACGAAAAAAAAATGAAATCTATAAAAAAAATAGCGATTTGAAATTTTAATAAAAATATTTAAAGGGAAAATAAGATCTTCTATATGAATAAAGTCACGATTTACATTACAATCGTATCACTAATCTAGTTTTGACTTACTTATCAGTATTATTAGGTATTAAGAATAGACTGTGATATTGCGCCAAAATCAATGTATTTCATTTTAGATGATTTATGAATGTTTTATTGACTATATTGCATTATGTTATATGGAACTCTTTTGTATTATACACGCGAATCTCAAATTTATATTATGATAATGTTTGTAAAATGAGTTATACATTTACAATAAATGACTATTATTATTATTATTATTATTATTAATTAGATTTGGATAAAACGCCGAATCAGTTATTACCGCGGACGATCTTCATGCCTGCCGGTAACTGTAACCCAGACGCACTTCTACACCCGTTATTCCCCAGATAGCTATTCGTAGAGCTCTCTCCCTCTCTCTTTTTCTTTCTATCTCCCGTGGCCGAAAAAAGCGCGTCGAAAGTGAGGCTCCCATTCGCGAACGAGAAAGGACAGAGACACGACGACGTCGACGGTTAATGCGAGGTGACGGAACAGAAGGAAGTGCGAGAGTAAGAGAGAGAGAGAGAGAGAAGCTTTCGCTATATATACGTGCGCACGAACGGGAAATTGGAAGGAACAAAGAGCTTTGCGAGCGCTCGACGCGCGCGAAGTTGAAGGACCCGAGGAAAAAGGGGTTGAGAGTCGAGAAGTAGCCGAACGTGAGAGACTCCATTAAAGTCGCGGCGCCGTGGCGGGAGCGAGAACGCGAGTAATCGAATAGACGTGAGCGTAGTGCGTCGATGAGAGGAGAGGAGGGAGGAAGAGCATGAGGGTGGAAAACAAAATGAGAGTGAGAAAAATCAATTGGTTCAATGGTAATCGGCAATTAGGCGAAGGAATTTCGATGGAATGTAGTGTTTTTTTTTTTTCATGAAAATTGGTAGTGCGATGTGTCTTGTAATCGATAATTAAAAGAACTTTAATAGGATTCGTATACGATGGGTACTTTAATTTTATAAGAGTGGCTAATGCAATGCGTTTAAATTGTTTATTACACGTGTAAAAAAGTTACAAAAGATTAGATATAAAAAAAGTGAAGTACAAATTCAATGGGTTGCTATGCTAATCGAAGTATAGTTGTAAACGGAATCTAGACAGGCACTATAGTATTTAATCTGCATTTTTAGAGCTCTTTTTACATAATAAGATAATACAAATTTTTATGATTTTATACCTTAGATTAAAGATTCCAATAACGATAATATTAAACGTGATATCAATTTTCATGTTAATGGGGTTAAATAAAGTGATTGACCAGTAATATAATTATAAAATAAATGTAATATAATTATATGGTACATAAAATCAATGTTTTATGATTGCACATAAAAAGTAACGCACAAACCGTATTTTTATGTATAATGATGGAATCTACACGAAATTGCATAAAATTTTCTGAGGTAAGATAACAATTTATCGTACTGCGGTTATTGAAATGTCCGAGACGATTATTGGTTCGTTAAACTAATCTATTTACTACCGTCGGCTTGGAGATGATCAATCCTGACTATCATAGCAGTATCCTTGCCCTTTAACTATATTTGTGAGCAGTTAATAGAACGTAAATTGAAATGAGTCTGAAGATGTCGTTAAGCTTGATTGACCAATCAAGCGATCTCTAAAAAGTAGTAAAATCAGAATGGCCAATAGAACTCCATTCCCTAACTTCTTTTTACATGTTGTATTTTTAAACAATATATAAACTTACAACGTAATAAAATATTCTGTCTATTTCAAGCAAACTTTTTTCAAAAAAATTCTTACACCTCTGGTAAACACCCGTCCCAGAAAATCAATGTTAATCTACTTCGATACCAATCGACCCTGACATTATTACCCTCTCAAAAATTTGGAAATCCCGGCATCATAAAGCTCCGGTGAAACTTCGCCACCTCGCATTAGCATCGTCATTCACCTCCACCTATCCAACCCGCAAATTCCCTGCGAAACCTGTGGGCTTTTCCCGTTTGGTAATTCACCTCGGACTCTCTAACCAACCGATCGATCAAGACTACGTCGTCTCTCTCTCTTTCTCTGAAAACGATTCCTTGCGGACGTGTCTTCGGAAGAGATTGGAGGAGTCGAGAGTAGCCTCGGCTTTGTCGGGACCAAGAGAGAGAGAGAGAGCCGAGATAAAAAGCAAGTTGAATTTATTAATCGAGCGGAGGGATCTTCTACTCTGGCCCTTATCGAGATCAATTTGCTCGCGGCTATCGCTGTGTGTGTCTGTATATGTATATATGTAGCTGAAGATGAAATTGCGCCGAGACGCGCAACTTTGCCGAGAATGAGAGCGAGGGCTTTATGCAGGGATTATGCAGGCGCGCGCGGCGCAGAGGCTTTCGTGGGTAAATCGTTTTGTGATTTTACGTGAGTGATTAGATACTGTGGGAAGAAGTTGCTGAAGAGCGATGATTGTGACTATTTTTAAATATTGGACTGATAGTGTGAGATTCAAAATTATATATAATTAATAATAATAAGATGAAAGATATTTTGTAGACTAAGAGACTGAATGTTAGAATTCCGCATGTTACTTTATTTATAACTGAATTCTTCATTAAATTATGAAATGAAAAAAGCAATTGTATTTCGCATTTTCAGATTGGACTCTGTCACATTTTCCAATCTGAATGGTAAAGCAAAATAATTAAATACATAACGCTAAAATCTTGGTAAAATCATTATCATTTATTAATGGATCTTTTTAGCCTACAACTCGGACAAAAAAAGCTCTTTGCGCTTGCAAAACTAACAATAATTTATTTTGTTACTTCCTCGAAGACACATCGTGAGGACGTCCTCTGCTATTTATCCCGCTGATGAAAGTGACGCTATTCCCGAAAGAGAGACTCACGATGACTTCTCGCTTTCATTCAAAGGGCGGATTTTCCTGAAATGACACGCGAACAAAAGAGACGCCGACAATTGTCTAGTAAGAGCCGCGTACTTTCACGCATTCGTTGTAAGCTGACGGGACTTAGAAGTGCGCAGTTATCGCATTTCACGTAAGGACAAATATAGTTTCTTTTTTTCAGTTGATGCGGAACAATAAGTATTATTCTTATTTCTTACTGCTCTCAGCAGGTTGCAAGGTTTTTTTAAGAAAAATTTACCCTGCACAATGGTATAAAAACTTGAAAAGATCTTTTATTATTCAGTGTTATATGTCTAATATGCTCTACTGTAAAAAGAAAGAGAAAGTTTCCTTGAAAATTGAAAATCCTCCAAAAAAAGTATTTAGACAGTCGCTCTAATCTTGCTTTTAAAATCAGTATTAATATTAGTTTTATAACCTTCTTCTTAGCTTTTTAATAATATAAATTATTTCTTCGCTCATTTATTTAAATCATGATGACATATCGACGGTGCCTACGAAGACTATCACTATCACATTAAAAACCGCCCTTTGTTAAGAATGATAGTCTTCGCTGGTAAAAAAAAAACAAAATGAAAGTTTTCGTCCCCATGCATTAAAAAGTAATTTTATTCGCCGCGCTTTGTTGAGAAATAATAGTTTTCGCTGACAAACAAATTATAATAATAGTTTATATATATTCAAAGTGTTAGTTTTCCCCACATTTTTGAGAGTGACAGTCTTCGTAGGCACCATCGATATATTCACAGCTAATTAAATTTAAATATAAACTTACTTTTACAAGAAACCATCAGCTCGCACTATATCATACCGAATTCAATAAACCCTTTTGTACACCAAGCGCGTCATCAGGTTAAACACGCTTGTGTCTCTCTTTTCATCACCACCCCTCCAAGGAAAAAACCTCATGTACGTACTCTACTCTCTCAGCGACCCTCACTCCAATCTCGCCCTTTCTAATTCCGTCAACAACAAGAAAAAAAACATGGGTCCGACGCCATTACACGCGTGCGCATCCGTTTCGCAGCGACGAAAAAGGAAAAAAACATACTCTGTCGGTTGTCGTCGTGGAGTTCGGGGACTGTCCGGAAACCATTGCTACCGGGCTTCCAGATGCCAGAGCCAGATTATACCGTCCGAGAGGCAACGGGAGGGTGAGAGGGATGAAGTGGTATTAGAGCAATGTGCACAGAGAGGAGAGGAGAGAGAGAGGAGGAATCACCTGCGCCCGAGTCACTTTGCCATTTGAAACACTCGGCCCCGACGGACGAAACAACAAATGGCGCGGACGAGTGCCCTGACAAATAGAGGGGCTGCCGAGAGAGGAAGGGGATGAAAACAAGGAAGAGAGCTCGGCTTACCGGATCCGTCTCTTATCTGCCTGGAACTATCGACGCGCCGTTTGACATTCGTTGTTGTTGCTTGTTTGTTATAGGGGTAAGGATTTGTTGCTGTTTTAAGCTGACGATACGTTTATTTTGGATGTACGATTTTTCGAAATAAGAATTTGTGACTGTTACAGTAGTGTGGGTTGAGCTGCGGTGTGGGTGGTATACGATGCACGGTGGAAACGAGGGATGAGTTTTCACGTGGAAAGGAAATTTAATACTAATGGGTCGTCGGTGTGATGACGTAGGTTGGGAGAAGATATTTATAATGTATTTTTATATATCTGTATACGTTATATACTGCATAATAATATGATAAAAATAATGATTTATTCGTCAAAGCATAAATTATATGAAATTTATAATGTTAATTCTGAAATTTGACTAAAAGTGTTTTTTGATATGGCATTTCAGTGTTGTAAAGAATATACTTATTATTATGAAGAAATACCATTTTATATTAATTCCAGATAGAAGCGTATTCTCTAAAGTTGAATTAGTGAAAAAACCACTAATGATTAGTTAAAATTGTCTCACCGAAACAGTGGATATTCATTCATTCTTAGTAGAAAAATATAGAAATGTTCACTAACTAAAAAAGTGGAACTTCACTATTTAAAATATAGTAAATATTTTTATATATTTCCATTGAGAATTAGTGAATATTTATTAATGAATATCGACTCATTTTTCGGTCGAAGAATTTTAACTAATCTTTATTAGTGTTTTTTTTTTACTAATTCAATTTTAGAGAGTATAAAACCATAAATATTATCGTTACAAAGCTTAGACAAATTAATAAATTTCAATATCGGCGATGCAAAACACTCGACAACCAATTTTATTTCTTAAACCGCGATTGGAAAGAAAAAAAATATGACTTGCACGCGAATCCATGATATATTGCACGATACAGTAACAAGCTGACAAAACTCTGTAATAACTTTCTCAAACTAAGATTCTCGATCGAGACAAAAAAAGATTAATGACTCGCTCAAACTTTTCTCCTTCGCAACAACGAGCAACCAACAAACCACCACCGCGATTCGCACCTTATATATGTGTAAAATAATGGACTATCGATTATCCCTTGGGGGAATGCGAATGGTTAACGTTAGACTTTATAGCGTCATCTAGAGCGAATTCTGGGTGTTATTTGGATCTCTAAGATGCCATTACAAACGAAGGTCGATAGACCTTACCTCGCTCGTCAGTGAGATTAAAGGCTCGCTGGGTTAATTGTAATGCATAAGTTACAAGGCTTATTAACTTTTCAAGTTATAATAAATATTTTGATAATAAATTATTAAACATAGCTTGATAACAAAATTTATATTGCAAGAAGCTTAAAATTATTATCCCAAGAATGACTGATAAAATTAATATTTTATCACTGAGAAAAATTACTACTACTTTATCGTATAGTTTTCAAAATATAGTTACGGTTTCTATTTTTTTTATTCAATAAAATATACGTATTTTATTAGTTGTTGATACTATATTTGAGTATGATTAGTATTAGTAGCCATATTATTTATAGATTTCACTATAAAATATAGTTGTAACGATTTTGTACTATACATTATTATGTCAATAGTAACTATATTTTCGTTTCAATGATATTTTATAAAAACATAAAGATCAATAAATAAATCATAACTATTATTTTCAACGACCTAACAATTTTCACGACAACATTACATCCCTTCGACTGAAACTAACACGATAAAACCACGGTAAACTATATCATCCGTCCCCTTCGATTTTCCGTTTTCCCCAAGACAAAAACTGCGGATGGATATAATCGGATGATCCGAAATGAAATACTCGGCGGTTGGCACTCCACAACACAAAGACGAAGAGAGTAGAGTAGTACCATTCGACGTAGGAGGAGTTCAAGGAGTCGTCACAGCTACTCGTTAGTCGCTCCTTCCTCGTGTTTGTCTCCGTTCGGCCCCGCCGAGTCTCGCGTTTAATTTCGACGAAGGAGCCTCTCTTCGTCTAGAGAAATGAAATCTGCCTTGGCTTGGCTTGATCGATATACGTTGCAGTATAATATATAGCTCGTGTGCTTTCAGCCGAACGATGTCTTTTTTTTTTCTTTAAGCGACGAGGGATTAGAAATGCAGAGAGTCAAAGAGAAGTGGCTTGTATTATTCGGAGTTGATTTATCTGTTTGCGATATTTTTAGGTTTCGTATACAACATTGACAGCTATCTGTATGTGCATGTAAGTGGTATGTTTATGTGGGATTTATTATGAAATGATTCAGCAGGTCATTATCATAAAAGCTTGGAACTCGCGGGGTAAAACTAAAAAAATGTTTTTCCATTCTTTTATCAAAAATACAGCCATTATGAGGATTGAAATACGCATCGTAAATTAAAATGTCGTATGTATATATGTATAATATGCGACGTTCCATACGCTTTCATGTGGTATCTAAAATTGTGTTCTCTCAAGGAAAAAGCAAAAGTCTTCATGTTTATATGTATATTTTGAAAGGTGCATATAATATACGATGTTTCGCTTATGTGATTGCATCAAGTAAGTAAAAACGATTTATTGTTATTGATGAAATTTTTAATAACGAATATAAAAATACTTCGGAAACATATGGGAAGATGGCATTCTTTTATGAAACTTTTAAGTGTAAGTAAAAATAAGTTTCGAGAACGCAAAAACTATAGCAGGTGCACTTTATGCATTATGGTATCGAATTTTTCATCTACTGCGGAATTGAGATGCCGAAAAAAAAAGTTGAGGCCAGGGAGAGATGTACATCGAAACTAACTTTTACCAAGAATTCCATCAAATTTTATGTAGAGCTTACCGAGTTATTGCCTGTCACGATCAGTTGTAACTTTCCCGGTACATTACGCTATTGATTGACATGATAAAGTGCAGCGAAATTTTCAATCCGCTTTTAGTGCATTAACGCTCTTCTGACGCATTCTCATGCTATTCAGTTTTCTAACGTAATAAAAGACAGGTCATATACTTAATCTGTAAATAGTCTAGCTTTTTTATTTAAACAACGAACCGATTAAAAATGTATGAGTATATAAAAAATATGCAAAATAATAGAACGAATATTTATGATGTTATATTTTGTTTTTAAGGGATACAAATCGATGAATTTGATGATCCCTTCGAATATTTCAGCCATTATTAATCATCTATCTTGCTGTTTTCCAAAGAATCATCTTCCAAACACAAAAAGCCCTTTGACTATTTTTTTTATCACAGAACTCCGTCATAATATTCAGCAGTCGACTCATCCTTGGAACCAAACTCGTACAAGGACGAAAAATGCATTTCGTCGCTCGTCAGGCCGAAATCGCCTGTTCCTAAATAATGACGCATAATGCAGCGACGTCGCACACGCGCGTTTGCTTATCCCGTACATAGTTCGATCGCGAATATACATATATATACATATCCAGCGAATTTGTCATACACGACTGGAATATAGGTCAGAACTATGCAACGGGATAGATCGAAAAAGTTCAGAAACGTTCATCGCCGACGTCAAACGTACATGGCACGGAAATTTCTCCGCCAAGTCTCGTGATAAGGGGAGAAACGAGAGAGCGAGTGTGTGTGAGAGAGAGAGAGAAAAGTTGAAAGTCAAAGGCAGAACACGAGCGCACACGAAATTGCCGGAAATTCGGAGAGGAATCCCCCGTGGGCCTATACTGGCACCGCAACGACGACTCGACCTCGATCGGGATTATCGGCACACGAGTCGGAAGAAGAGGAGAGAGAGCAAAAAAACGGAACCGAGCTGAAGAAAAAAAAACGTTTCGTGGTTCGTTGGGAATAATTAGGAGAAATGTCTTCTCTCCACGGCCGATTGAAAGTCGTCCGGCCGATTTTTCAAACTTCCCGGTTCCCCACATTCAGGGGAGATCGAATATTTTTTTTTGCCTAATGACGCGGCGGCACTACGAACAGGACTCATGATTCACGGCCGCGAGACACGCTGTGAAAAATACGGGCAATAAGTATCGAGCGGTCTACTCGATGTGAAATTTACGGCTATCCCTCCATGCTGTATATACATGTATATATCCTTGTTCCTGACCCCTCCCGAAAATTTGCGTCTAGAGGGTTGTGTTCTCCGTGCGGATTAATCGCGCGACGGCATTGTTATTATTTTGCGTATTGGAAAACAGCGGGGAAAGAGAGAGGGCAACGAATGTGTCGTGAATTAATGAAAAATGTGTTTTTCCCTTTTACATGCTGTATATATATCGACGGGCGATATTTCCAAAGCTTATACACGCGTTCTATATGTATAAACATAATCGTTAAATTGCCTTTCGCGTTCGAAACATTGGTTAATAAAAGTAGGAGGAGGGAATTCGCGATAAGTATTTTGGAAAATTTTCCTGAGGATTTATTGCTTTCTGATAAAGGACTCGAATAAATGTTGCGTGTTTTTTGGATATGAAAATTACATGGTATAATAATTTGTGTATATTTTAATAATGATTTAATGAAAAAAGCAGTTTACCGATAATATACCTCGTTAAATAATATATGAATATTTTCATTATCTGTATATAAAATAATAAAAAGCGAAAAGTGATATACAAATGTGGAGTATTTGATTTACGTTGTAGGAATGAAAAAAGTAAAATCGTTTATATAATCTAATAGTTTTTTTTTAACATCTCTTAATTAAATTTTCAATATTATATTTCCGATGAAGCGTATACTTATCTGATATTAAATTTTACATATACACTACGATTGAGTTCTACGGCAAATATCACCTAATGTAAAAATAAAATGAATCAAATCATTCCAGGAAAATTTCTTTTAATAAAAACGCTTAAAATATTGAAACCTATCTACGCAGGTTACATTTGCGTAATGAATATTTTAAACGGAAGAAGAGCGCAAGTCTAATGTGCCTCTTTTGGGGAGAGGAGTTACATGTGCCGATGCTCCTTTCTCTTTCTCTCCCATTTGGGGTCCCTTGTATTTACTCAAGCAAATTCCTGGCGTCCCTCTTCTTTTTTTCAGAAAGCCGACGTCAAAGTGACCACAAGCGGCTAAGAGAGCGTAAATGCTCATGCCAAAAAGTCGAGGATCAAAAAGGAGGGTAACCCGCTATTTCCGACTGTGCCTCTTTGAGATATTAAATTTTAAAGTCCTCGTAATTCGCGCTTATGTCACTATTTTAATTAGTTAGGGTCTTGCGTTGTTATTAATATTTTTGGTTTATGGTTTCTAAATTTCAAAAATACGATTTTGATAGTTATTTTGGTCCGATTTAAATAAAATTAAAAAAAATTGTTCTATTACTACTTGACATAAAAGAATTAATATTTTGTTGTTGATTAACATGCGTAAAAGCCTAAAACATTCACAAAACATCTACACGCTGAGTTGTAAGCGTATTCCGTTCTACAGGAATTGGTTAACCACTTAAGAGATCCCAATTAAACTACGCCGCACAGAAGTTTGTTTTGATTGTCAAAGTACTTCAAAGTTTAAGGAATCAGTCGTGACCTTTTTTTTGCTTCATTATAGAAAGAGCTTCATAACTATGTCAAAAATGATTGTACTATTTGAAAATATTATTATAAGTCTAACTTAAAAATTATCTTTTCTAGTGGTTAAGTCATACATGAATCGTTTTTAATGGATTTCACGAGTGAGATTGAATAAATTTTTTTATTGAATGAAATCATATAAATTATTTAATCAAGTATTATTTTATTTTCAAAGAGATCACGCGAGAATTGGATATCCGAGTACCTACGCATAAATTCAGTGATTATTCTGAGCGGAGGAAGAAATACATATCTATATAAATAATTCAATTTCAATTTCATCAAATAATAATATTTTTGATATGTAATGCTGAAAAATTATGTCACAGTGTTCATGAAAATTATGATTTCATGTAAAAGTTTATTAAATGATCTTATTTAGGAGATCTTTGTTTTTATATTTTACGCAAGTTTTAATGAATCAAGTTTAAATTACGTTTGAGACATGGACACCGACCTGCAATTTGTAGTCTCGTGTTCTATACTACTAAATTAAAGTAGCGATGTCATGACGAGTGAATCGTAAGCTAGTTGTACTTTTGCTGAGTTGACAGTCTCTCGTCGTCTACGTTGTCCAAACGTCGACGGAAACCACCGTAACAATAGCAATACAATTACATTTCTCTAGTTACATAATAAATTTCTCAATGAGTCCTATTATTTGTAGGAAGTATTTTATTTGTTATTAATAATTATAATAAATATGTTGATACACATATCTATATATAACGTAATTTTCTTAAAAATGTTATGTGGCTGTATTGTCCCTACCAAAAATTAGTTTTTAGCATTAAAATTATAATAAATAATTATTTGGAAAAGTTAAAAAATTTTCGTTTAGTACGTGAATACGGAAATGCAATATGAATTTTAAAAACTTTAAAAATCAGAAATTGCAGCAAAATTGTAAAAGTTGTATGATTTTATCAATATCTTTAAAATGCTGCGTATTCCGTTTTGTTGTATAATAAAATTAAAAAAAAAATAATGAAACTTTGTCAATTTTCCTTCTATTTTTCATTTCTAAAGCTTATGATATATTGCATTTTCCTACTAAAGACGTTCTGAATGAAAAAACGTTCACTATTTCATATAATTATTTCTGGCAGTTTTAATGCTAAAAAGTGACTTTTGATAGGGACGATATCGCCATAACATTCTTGAATAATATTAGGTATAAATTCCATATCTAATACACAATTCCTTTGTAATTAACTCTTGCGTTGCTCAATATGCTTAATTTGCCACGATTTTCATAAAACCTGTATAGTAAAATATAAATTTTATTTTGTGTAACCTTTTTACTTCAATTTCCAAGTGTACTAAATAATTTTAATTATTTTTCCAATATAATTGAAATTTATCTTAATTATAGAACTTTCGTGAAAACACAAACATAGAGAGATGTTGTTTACATATGCAATATCTTGCTTGATACATTACCCTTATTATATTTACTACAGTAGCAAAATTTACGTTCCTACGTACCCGATCAAAAATCCCACTCTTCCTTAATTCAACTAAACTGCGTGTGTTTTGGCATGTGTTACTTGAAAATTAACAACTACGCGTACAACAAGGTTCCACTACCTCCTCGTATCCGATACAACGAGCAGATTCTCCATTTGAAAAAGTGCCAGTACAGTTGGCAGCATTTTTTATATATCGAAAACCAATAACCACGATAAAGCACAGTGCTAACACCCACCCCACGTATATACACCGAACAAAACTGTAATACAGGATTTCAAAGACGCACAGCCGAACCACTTACTCTCGCTTTTGTCTTCGATGCGACATCGATCGTGCCTACACACACACATACATACGTGCACAAGCAAAAGTACCTTTTATTACGCAAATTGCGGCTTCTCTATCGAATTATCCGCGTGACGCGTTCCACTTCTAACCTGACAGGACACGACAAATGACGCAGTTCTACTCCTTTTAATAAACCCTGCGATCATTAGCCGTTTTCTCTATTGAAGCTTTATAAATATCATATATGCTATCTTGCATCCACGATCTTGGCATACCTTTTTACATACACACACACATTGACGCGTTAGCAGTTCTACGATATGTATACATAGGTATACATATATACGCGCCCTTAATATCGGTTCTTACCGATCGACCGTCAGCGATAACCAGTCTGTATATATACGAGCGAAGAAAGAGAATGAGGGAAAGTTCAGGGAAGAGAAATGCGTATAGAGTCTGCTGGTGGCTTTTAAAGGCGAAAAAGCCATGTGTATACGAGGATATAGAGGTAGGAGGAGGGAGGAGCGTCCTAATCTTATCGCCAAGTAGCTGTATAGAAGGCAACCCCGTTACCCCGAGGATATATCCAGGCCGCGACGTGGGTATACGTTTTCGTTCGCGAGGCTCTTGACTCTCTCTCTCTCTCTCGACGCCCGGATTCGCTTTGCTTTCTCACATAGCTTTTAGAATGGGCGCTTGATGATAATATTGAAAGTAAGCGCCAGGGGTATATACGCGGATGCCTTTTTACTGAGACATTCTACTTGATTTTGTTCCATTGTGCAGCGCTCGCTTGGTTATGCTGCGTTGATAATATATATTTTTATGCTTATTTTTGCATGTTTTTTTATGTACGTACACGTATCCTTCTTATCTAACCTATAGTCGTAAGATAGTGTTATTGTATCGCCTATAAACAAAAAAAAATAAAGATATAAATAAATATGTAGAGTGACGTAAACTACGTGAAATAATGGGTGTCACGTGTAGGCATGGATTCAGTGTTAGGTAAACATTTGCGAAATTTATATTTATGATATTAAATAGGCTGAAATGTTGTTCAAATTAACGAAAAGCTATAAATTTTATTAAAATAACGTTGTTTAACATCTATGTTATTTTATTGTGATAATGCGGGTTCCCACAGTGCTATATACTATCTCACATATGTATGTACGTACGTGAATATTATAGCAGCATAACTCGGGAATTGTTTGAAATACGGTGTGGAAATTTTGCGTGAAAGTTAGTAAATGCCACCTGCCGGGGTCTCAGAAGTTAATGCGAACTTGGGCAATTTATTTAACACGTACAGAGAATTTCTATATTTAGTTTACTGCGTGCTAATACGCAACCACATGATTATTTTTATACTAGTCTTATCAATATATAGTTAGAATAAATTTGAAAATTATTTTATACCTATAACCCTTATTTTATACGATTCATGTTTCAGATATATAAATAAATTCAATAACGATGGGGGGAAAAATTCCAGCTCTCGTAATACAATTGTTCATATGATAAAGTACGCACACGTGGTATACACAGAACGAAAAAAAAACACTAATTAAACACGAAATTAGCCGAATTTAACTTTATTCCCGAAGAAAAATAGGCACCGAAGCGCGACTATCAGCACGCAATGCTTTTATATCTATACGCTGTGAGAGTTGCAGCCTCGGCCCCAAAAATTAAACGAGTTAAAATTTATATAGCTCCAAGAGAGCTTTTAAAAATCCGCCCGAAGTCTAATTATTCCGACATTCTTTCAGCGCACAAAGGCCAAATATCCAAAGTCCTCGTGGCTCGCTTCTTAGTTGGATTATACGAGAAAAGAAACGAGCGCGAGCGAATAATAATCCCTTTTCGCCCGTAATATATGAATTTCACGTTTCTCCTTCTCCTACTTCTTCCCTACCCATTCAATTTTCTCTCTCTCTCGGCTCTCGAGAGTATATTCAGCGTACACCGCCGTAATTTAGTCGCACCTGGAATTCGGGCGGCGCGACTTTTGTTTTAGTTCCGCCTAGTTTTCGCCTCCCTCCCTCCCTCTCTCTCTCTCTCGCTCTCTCTCTCTCTCTCTCACTCGTCGCTGTTGTTTTTCGCCTTCTTTGGCATCGTTCTGTCTCTCTTTGTTGACTGCGCTTAGATTACGCTCTTATCGTTTATTGCACGCACGCCTTCTTCTGTTCGTGTGTGAGTGGATGATGTATACGAGACTGCTTGCTCTCGTTAGATAACTCGAAGATCTCGTTTTTTTTAAAGACATAATAACAGTGTTTACGTTGTCTTTTGTACTTGCAATAAATTATTTACGTTGCTAAAATGAATGCGCAAAAATTGTTAACATTCAAATAATATTAGCTTGTTACTGAATAAATACAATATTGGTAATGTAAAAGAAAATAATATACAGGAAATGTAATAATAAAGTATTCGAGATAAAATGATATGAAAATGTTTTGCGTTCTCTCTCCTTTTTTTTATTTCATCATAATTGAATAAGTCACGCAAAAGTTATAAAATAAAAATAATTTGGGCATAAAAAATCTGAAGAAAGATAAAAATATATACATTGCACGTATATTTAGATCCACATTTACACGCGATTTGACAATTGAATGAGCAAGAAAAATAACTGTTGCAGAATTTCATGAAAAAATTCTATAAAGTAAATTTGTATTTCATCGTTTCTCCCAATATTTACAGATTGAAATAAAAAACGTCATTTGAACGTCAACGTATTACAGAAATTATATATTTGTGAGAGAAAACCTAAAGCTATCTTTAACTTATTTATTTTCATAACATTTTAAAAGTTTCTCAAATAATTTGAAAATCTCATAAACGAAACGTTTTTTAAACAAAGTTTAAAAGTACTTTGAGATCTATTATACTTCAACAACAACAACAACAACATTTTTACAAAAGTGTTATTTCTAATTTGTTATCAACGGTGCAATTCAAGAGCTATCGAGTAATTTATCTTATACTGTTTACGAGTAATTCTCACCGATATATTGTGCGGCACTGTTGTAGTATTTACTTTCGCTTGCCACGCGATTCCGCGAGAAGCAGTCAGCCAAATGAGATGAAATTGCGCGATGTTATACCTTTTGAGGACATCCCTTTTGAATGAACGCAGCTCATTTTCGAACAAATTAACACTAATAATAGCGACACGCATCAACATCCCTCCAAAAATGCACATGCACTTTTGTTGGAAAATTTGTCACGCTTTTGTTATAATTTACAATACCCTTAAATTTAATTTTTAAAAAGTAAATTTACCGAAAAATACTTCAGTTTCATAAAGTAGCAGGAGTCGTAACTTTGCACATCAAGTGTGAATAAAACAAAAACGGAGAAACAGAAACATATTTTAGTAGGAAATCAGATTCACCGGGCCGTTATAATGAAACTCCGCGCGCGCGCGCGTTGAGCAAACATTTTGAATTTATACAGAAAATCCAATCTCGCTCCTACCCGCGCTACCCGCCCTTTATTTTTAATATCAACTCCTCTACAATATTATTGTCTCGCCTACGTAAATCCCGCCTTGCATTTAATCTATATAGTCGCCGCGCGGCATCGACGCTCGAATTAATTAATTTCAGCCCATTATAATCTAGCCGCGTCGCGCTTATTTATTATCGAGTCGCGGTGATCGAGGGTCTATTATATATATACACGCCACCTCGAATTCCTTGACCCGGAATTTCTCTTGTTTTTTCCATAATGATTTAGATCTGATAAAAGCGAGCAAACGTGCGGCGCAGGTTGACTTTGTGAGGTTATTTCAAAAATTAATAACCGCCTGTGTAGACGCTACGAATGTCTTTCTCGAGAGGCAGTTTCATAAACGTTGCTAGAACGTAAGGCAATACGAATTTTACAGGAGACATCTTTTTTCTGGGAATGTGGCGAGGAAGAGATAACGAAACTTGAGCTATCTTTTGTCGAGGAGGAGAAAACTTTGTCAATATCAGGATTCTTTTACAAAATATTAGGTGGTTTTCTTTGTAACCTTGTATTGTGGGAACACGAATGTCTTCAACTTTTTTTTTTACGAGGAGTTTTCTTCTGACTGGAAAACTTTTTGAAATTTTTGTTACTAGAGTTGGAGTCATATAATAGGCTTTGAGAGATCGTATTACACAATTAAAAAAAAATATTTATCACAATTTACAATTTAGAGTAAGTAATTAATATTAAATTATTCGCTAATCGTAATTCAAATTATCCACAGAACATGTTTTATTTTCAAACAAATAATAAAAGTTGTATAAAAATAAATTTTTATATAAATTTTAATTAGAACGTTATATAATTCTTCATAATTGAATTTCACAGGAGCACATTGTGTACTTATCATGAATATTAATCACGCAACCTGCAGTCAGCAAAAGAAGCGTCGTTCAATAAAAGAAAATTTATAACGATTGCGGGTAGTTGATTAAAAAAATTGCCATAAAAAGGTTCGTGGAAAATGTGATAATGAAACATTCTTTTCTTGTATTTTAATTTTTTCGTGATATCTATCTTAGGGACAGGCGTGTAGAATCATCTTTAGAGCTGTAATAAAGTGATTGATGCGGGACGCTCTAATTGCGACAAATGGCAGTTTATGGTATACGACTAATTCATTAAACATTGCCAACTGTTTTCCTATCTATGTACGAAATGAGCAGAGGTTAAAATGCAATATGCCGAGCAATCAAATTTAGATAAACAGCAAGACTTAACAATTGGTTAAATACGATTTAATTGTTTCTCGATAAATCTGTTTTTTTTTTATTTATTTATATAAGCTATGCTGTAAAATCTCAGTGGTTATACGAAAATACAAATTAAACAAACACGAATCTATTTTTGGATTCTAATTAATTATACCCTAATGGACTAAAGATGAATGGCAAATTGATGATCAAGTTCTTATTTGAACACTGAAACATAATGTCTGTCTAAGAATAAAAGAAATGTATATGTATATACATATATATGGAATGTCACTTAGATCAAAATGAATCGTTATTTGTCAAGTTTTATTTTTATTTTCCAGTAATTTATCATTGTTTCGATTCTACTTATAAAGTAAAGAAAAATAAAAAGAAATGAGTCGGAAGACAAGAAATGAAAATTACTTTCGAGTCCACATCTTACAAATGAATACACATGACAACTTCCTACGATAAAGATTAACAACTTGTTAAATAAACACAAACAATAGTACCAAACTTCCACCCATTAGTAAACAATAAAACTCATTTCGCATATCACTTCCTATCCATATACATACATACACGTGAAATTTACGATTCCGCATAAAAAAACAAACCAAATACGCGCCCATATATACAGCAACGTAAACTCACCTCTCAACTTGCTCGTACCATCCCCACGAACCTTCGACTTCCAGCCTCATGCGCAACTATATGTAGTCTCGTGCGCCTTGTGCGGAGTCACTCGCGTTGTAAAATGTTTACGTTCTCCACACTGGTGCACGCGGAGGTGCGCGCGCGTTCGCGCAATAACCGAACCGCACTTATACATATGTACGATGTTGGCTATGTAGGTATAGTATACACAGATCGTACGTGTGAATAAATTTTCGACCACCGTCGATTATATATATACGTCGTGGAACGGTTTTATTGGATTTTTGAAGACCAGCGTGTGGGTAGCATACCGGTGTGTATGTGTGTGTATGTGAAAGTCAACGAGCGTAGTAATCGAATGGTATAGAGAGCCGCCGGCTGCTGAAACAAATAGGCGGACGATGAAAATTGTTGAGGGATGGAAGAGATTGAGAAAGTGGTGGAGTAAAGTGGTGGCGAGTATAGCAGTAGGCTTTGATTGATTGATTAAGTTCGTAGGTGTAGTAAACAATGCGGCGAGGTATATGCATGTGTGTCACGGATTAATTAAAAGGTCTGAGAGAGTTATGATTTAATTATTATCGAAGTCTAAAATTAGAGCGATAAATTTAAATATATATATATATGTTTTTAATCTAGTGGAAAGTATTAATATATTGTCTGTTTGTGGTGTTCATTTACTGGTTAGCGTGATAAGATATTTTTTTAGAACAATAAAAGTTCGTGTTACGAACGCGTAACGACGTTCATTGCTATTTTCAAATTACTCTTCTACGTACGCGGAACAAAACAATTGCAAATTAAGACGCATAAATTAAAATTATCATCTGGAGCAATCTTGTGCAAACAGACAGTTCTATTTCGCATGGGAAATTGTTGTTACTAGGTAAAATTTCTGATGACATTTATTACGTATATTTTATAGCATCATAAAGTGGGAATTTATTTATTTGATAGTCTGTTTCTATGGAAATGGTAGGAAAAATTCTATACAATATTCGGTACAATTTGTCGCTAATGAAAGTTAATTACAGCGAAAATTTTCAAATGAATTACTAACAAAAATAAATTCCTTTTATAATTTAATAAAATAAATGAAAATAACACCATGTAATTCAATAAACACAAAATTGATTTTTCATTCAAACCATCTCTAATAAAATATCTTTAAATATTTTTGTAAACCTTTTCATTAATGATTCCCGAACAATGAAAACAAAAACAAACATATGATTATAACTTTCACTTTCAACGCCACCACTTGGACAATAATGTTTTACAAAATCAAACCTTCAAAACAATTGATTCCACTCTCCACCAATTTCCAATCGCTCCTTCCACCTCACGAGACAACAACTCACCGCACCACCACACAACTCCGCTCCCGTCAAACAACAAAAAAAAAAACTACAGCCACCGGCTTGAATTAGCTGACGCGCGCGATCGGCAACGCACCCGCGTGCGCACTGCACCGCAACTCTCTGCACCTTCTACATATATACGATTATCACAATAATTCTTTCCTTCACAACAAAATATATATACAAATCAACTTCTCTTGTCCTTTCGACAGTACCGCGCACTTGTATATACTTCCCAAGACGCGCGCGCGCTTGAGAAAACGAGCGAGCCTACGAACGCGCGAACGCGGGGGATGTTTTGGGACGATAAGCGCGGTCGACTGCGGCGGGCGACCGCGTGGCGCGGGCACCTGACACGAGTTGGCACGCCTGCTACTCTGGCGCAGCGGCGCTCGCTCGCTTTCCTCGTCTGCGCGGGGGGGATAGATTCGCGCGCGCGCGCCCTTAGTCGCGAGGCGGTTCCTCCCCCCTGCTGCCGGCATGAAACAACCACGATTGTGTGGGAGAAAGGAGGAGGAGAGGGAAAGTGAGAGAGAGAGAGGGAATTTTTTTTTTGGGAGACGCGAGGATTACGCGTAGAGATGGGTGGGTGATGTATTAGGGATATTTTTTTATGGTAGGGTGATAGTTTTTTTTTTTTTGAGGAACGGGGGTGCATGAGTTGTAATTGAATGAAAGTTTTTTAATTGTTGAGAAGCATGGTTGCGGATGGTTGTTTTTAAGCGAAAGGTATATAATGTTATTGTTTTTGCAGATTATTGGTTTTCATTGTTTTTGAAAAAATTATATTGTTTATCTATATGTACGAATCCTCTTAATATTAAATCTGTATAGGTATTATATATTTGAAGGCATACCGATTGAAATTGACAGAGTCTCAGTATTTTTGATAACGCATACGATTGCCATTCGTATTATAGTAAATAGATCCACAACTGATATGAACATGAAACTAATTTTTATAATATCCCTTATAATTACTATTTTTTTTGCCAACACATAAGGCTTCTTCTTTCACAAAAGATAATTTTTGTTTCAACTTACGGTAGAAGTGTAGAATGTTCGTAAAATAATCACGCAATTCGTTGAGTATAGTTGTGATATAACGGCCGGATTGAATGCAAGTATCTATCGCGTTTCAGGATGATTAAGTTGACCGGGGCACGCTCATCGCAGTTACGCTTGACTCCTATCGGGTATCCCAATTGCTTATTTGAATATTTGAAGCTGCCTTCGGTACACTACCCTATCAAAGGAGTTTACCGATACTCTGTGCCACGTTTACGCGACTGTTAATGCACCGAAGGTTGAATTGCGTTAAATTTATGGTATACCGATACTCAATTGATACATAAATACAAATTGAAATGTATATGATTATAGAGAATTATAGTATTGGAAATAAAATATTTATTTTCTAAAAGACAAATGCTTAACAAGGTTTTATAAAAATTTATTATTTTCAAATTGTTCGACCTATTTACAAATAATAATAAAACTTTATTTCTAAGCGATAAATAAGTATTTCAAACAATACTAACGTGTCGTTCTTGCGAAAAATTCCGAAGAATCTTGATAAAAATGTACTTACGTACGTAGGAAAAAAAATTTGTCAAAATCTTGAAGAAAAACACCCGTATGCACGGGCACGTGTAGAAAAGAATGTCAAGAGGGACGTCGACGACGACGACGACAGCAGCGGCGGCGACGACGTCGTGAGAAAGAAACACATATACAAGCGGTGCTCGTAGAATATCTGCATTCTCAAGAAAGAGAGAAGAGAGGTCGACGAGAGTCGATAAGCGCAGAGGGAAGCCAGGAGAAGGGGTAGAGGGGATGGCTTCGCAAGGCAATTTCGAGAATTGATTCCTTGGAAAAAAAGGCAATTGCTAACGAATGTGGCGGCCGAGGAAAGACGATTTCTTGGCAGCACCACTTGTCCGAGGGTTCGTCCTTGTGACGAAGGAGGTTTATGATTGGTATGCGTGTGCATTTGAGATTGTGTAGAGAAGATTGGTTATGGTTTGTTTATTAGTGTATTGGGAACTGAGAGAGTGACTGCTTTTATTGGGTACATTGACAGATTTCCAAATTAAATCATTGTTTATGTTCCAATTAATACATTGATACTACTATACTTAATAAAATTTTGGAGAAAGTGAGTATACTTTATGAATAAAGTTGTCATAATTAAACCAGTATTTTCCTAGTGTATATCCTACTGTATTAGTGAATTTTTGTTATTTGAAATTCCCCGATTTGCTTATATGCGTTTAACTTATTTTTTTACTATTTTTTCAAACAGATCAAACAAAACTAAATAAAACTTCAGAGAGTAGATATAGATGTGTACGGAAGTTGTTCTTTGCGCACACTTCTATGACGAGGGTGCGCAACGTAAAATGATATAGACGCGCCCGTTTCTGGCGCACACTTTTTAATAGTGTGTGAAGCAAGAACTTGGCGCATACAAAAGAAGAACAGAAAAGTAAATTCACGTATATGACTGCAAGGTTCAACTTCAGAGTTCAAACAAAACTGTATAGCTTAATATATAAAATTTTATTACTATCTATTTAGTATTAGTATTTCATCAGTATTATTATTTTAGCAAATTTATAATTTACGTAATTTTAAAACTACGTATGCAAAAATATACTTGAGAATTAGTATCGAAAAACTCAGAAAAAAAATTTAGGAATAGAAAAATTTAAACGTAATAATTTAGTATCAATAGTATAAAGTTCTTATTTCACGATTATTTTATTGTACTCTTATTAATCTTTAATTTAAATAACTACCTTATTGTCTAGATTAAAATTTTTCTTTCAATTTAGCAGACTTTCTTATATAAAGTTATATAAAGTATAACGCATAAGTTACGATTCAACTAACATTTCTGGCGATTGAATATCTTTTTATTTAAAATAATTTCAGTATAATTATTTTCTGAAGTACTTGTATTAATTTTTAATGGCAAGAAGTATTTACTGATATAAGAATGCGTTTATAGAAAGAGAGTAATATGTTCTATATTACATATTTAATAATAACTTTATGACTTGAAAGTCTGCAAAAAATATCGTAATATTCTATCACAAAAAACCTTTTGATGTAAGCTGAAGTTAGGAGATCTCTCAGGGAGGTGAAATTTTTGAGATAAGTAATAAAAAAAATTTAATAAAAATTGAAATTGAGTATAATAATTATAAAAAAATGGTAGAGCGAAATATATGAAAAAAATTAAAATAAGAGTAAATTATTAAAAACAAGTTACGATGTCACGCGTACACGATGTTTCAAATAACGCGATTTCTATACGCGAGGCGTGCGAAAGTCTCGGTGAGCGTCCGTACTCTCACCCTACGATACCGAGTAATCTCTGCGTGTATCGCTCCCTTTGTGCTGTTAGCGGACGAACGTCCGCATCAAGCCAGGGTTCGGGTGCTTCTTCTGCCTATGGTGAATGCGCCTTTAGCGGGATTCGAGCTGCGACTGTCTCTTAAGAGAGTCTGGTACGTTCACCTTCGCCGTTGCCGGATGGAGAACGACTGTGCTTCGAAATCTTTTTCGGAGCGAATAAACATTTTTTTTAGAGTAGTAAGGAGAGTTTCCTGGTTACTGATTGGCGGCGACGAGCGGCGGCGTTAGCCGCGCGACGACGACCGCGCACAGCAACCACGAGCAAGAACTTGAAAGACCCCCTTCCCCTGGCCCAAAAAACATGACAGGTGCGCAAGCGAGTGACGTTGTCGAGTTTCCACGAAGCTTTCGATGCGAGCTTGCACCTACCCTTTTACAGGGAAAAAGTTGTCAAAAACAATTAATCAATTAAACAAGCTTACCTTAAGTGAAATTCGATTGTAATTATATTTCGTCCTCGCTCTTCATACATTACAAGCTGTATAGATGTCTCCGGCCTCGCCCAATCACACACGCTTTTAGAGTTCCGAAAGAAAAGGCGCGCGACCTCCCTCCCCTATCGCGTCTCTCCTACTATTCAGTCTTTTCAGAGTGTTGCCATATACATTTATATAATTTGCTGTTTTACGAGATTATTAGGGATGGGTAAAATAATTGTATTATTTTCTTTGTATTACTTCACTCAAGGTAAGCTCGTTTAATTGATTAATTATATTTCGTCCTCGCTCTTCATACATTACAAGCTGTAGTTGTTTAGAGAGAAATAGCAAATTATTGAACGGTATATTACTTATTCCATTGAAAAATATCAATTTTATTAAATCTTTTTAACAACTCTTATTCTATAGAATACTTTAACTATCGATTAATCGTCTAGCGAATTCAAATCCATCAGTAACAATTGGTCTTTGATAAAATCTCGCAAATGTTTGTGACGTTTGTGACCACCCTGTTGTGCGTCTAATTGTTTCAATATCTACACGTAGATCATGGGCTTTAGAAATAGACGCGTAACGCGAAAAGTCGCCTGAAAAAATAGAAACATCTATTCCACTCTCCTGCAGGCATATTTTTAACCATTTACTATTTGTTTAAAAAAAAATCGATCGCCATGGTTTATTTAAACTTATAAATAATTCCTCGATATCATTTCTAATCTGTCTAGTTTTATCAATATATAATAATATTGCTGATACAACACATAGTTTCTCTTTATTAATAAATCTTGCTAGTTGTAAAATCGGTTGGTTTTTTCCCACGCTTGAGGTTTTTAAAAACTTGGGTATTCTAATTTCCAAACCGTTTGTAACTGTCTTAATGTTGCTTATTTTAATTTTGCATAGCATTTGTGCTCGCTGTGGTGTACTTAGTGCTAATAACATTATAACCTTGTGTGTTAAATTCTTAAGACTAGACGTATCTACCTCTTCTAAATAATCTAAGACTATTGATACATCCCATGTGTATGCATATTTAGGCCTCGACCGTCTTAACCTAAAGGCTTCTTTCATGAATCTTGTTATTTCCTCTCTCTCCTATCTTGTTGTTAAAAATAAGTGAGATCGAACTTCTGTATGTGTTTAACGTTCCATATGCTGCACCTGTCTCAAATTTTTGCGATAAAAATTTTAATACATTAGTTACAGATGTATCAAATAGTCCTAGATTATGCTGACTAGTAAACTAAGTTCATTGTTTTATAGCCCCGCTGTACTGCTTTAGCGTCGATTTATTTATCGATGCGAGAATCACCTCTAGAGCCTCTGATGGAATGTTTCTATTTAAAAATGATCTCCTGATATCCTGCTCGCAATCAAGCAAAGATGATCCGCTCGGGGGTGAATCTTCGTTCTGCATGGAGATAACAAAGGTCTCTATTAGGTTTGAATACTAAAGGCCTATAGGCATACCTACAGGTATACTCTATAAGCAGAGATGGGCATTATTCGTCCGCAAAATTTTATTCGAATAAAAATTTTATTTTCGAGAACATTAAATATAATAAGAAAATTTTGTGTTATAAAGTCAATACGTGTATCGAATAATTTTTCGAATAATCGTTTATTCGACGAATAAATTTTCGAATATTTTTGAAAACAACTCTAAAGGGCTATTTGATACGCGAAATGACTTTATAACACAAAATTTTCTCATTATATTTAATATTTTCGAAAATAAAATTTTTATTCGAATAAAATTTTGCGGACGAATAATGCCCAACTCTGCCTATAAGTATATAAAGGCCTATAGGTATACCTACAGCTAGTTTTTCGAATAAAGAAAACCATGGCTGAGTTTTCCACCGAGACACAACGATAATGCCATACGCTTTCTTTTTCTTAATTTTTGACAAGGTTTTTAGGATCATGGAAAAAGGAGGGAAAGCGTAGAAATAAAATTCTGCCCAAGACATTGTAAATGCATCTATAAATAATGTTTCCTTTTCCGGTTTCCACGACGCAAATATAGAACATTTTGTGTTACTTCTAGTTGCAAATAGATCAATTGTGGGTCTAATGATCTTCTCGACTATCTTTTCATAATAAATGTTGTTTAATTCCCACTCAATATCCAATTGCTCTAGTCTAGACAATCTATCAGCTATTATGTTCTTCTCCGAAGGTGTGTATAAAGCGAATATTATATTTCGGCTTTCCTCTGCTCATTGCCCGATCTCTCTAGATAATCGATTGAGCTTATCAAATCTCGTACTGCCCATCTTATTTATATATGCCAGTGCGGTGGTGTTATCAATTCTAATTAAAATTTGTGAGTTATATACCTTCGAATCAAGTTCGTTTAAGGCAATTTTTATGGTCAAAAACTCTAGATAATTAGTATGATGTTGTTGCTCTTCCGCTGACCAATGGCCAAAAATTTTTCTCTTTCCTTCCACCGTTCCCCAGTTTATTAGAGACGCATCGGTGAAGATTGTTATATCGAATTTATTATCTTTAATAAAACGTACGTCATCTTTAAGATTAACTTTCCACTATTGGAGTTCATTTTTTACCGTATCAGATAGCAAAATAACTTTATCATAACAATCATTATTGAATATCAGCTGACAAATCTTTTCTTTTTCTAATTCCTTCGTATATAACCAAGCATACTCCACCGCCGGACAACATAAAATTAAAGAAAAAACCTATTATAGTGATTTATTCTTTATTATTATAACATCATGACCTTAACTATTCTATTTATACATAATTTTATACTTTTTACACTTTTTATTATTTAAATTGATACTTTAGATAGTGTCTAAAAAACCATTATACATTTATAAGTAGTATAGAGAATAAATTTGTCGAGAAACAAGTTCTTGCAGTGTATTGTACGTACTACCTGCAATAGTTTGATATTATTAATGCAATGAATAGTTTTTATGATTATATTTTATAGCTTTGGTGTAAAATATAATCATACTCTATTGAGGAAGCAGCATAAAAACAAAATTCTGTGGAATAAACACATGAAAGTCAGTAATAAGTAAAGACTCCGCTATAGTCATATCAAAAACAGGGTTTTTTTCACTATTTTAAAAAATTCATAGCTCTTTTCTGATTTTGAGTAAAAAAATAGCAAAAGTTAAGGGTTCACCAAAAATTACAAAAAATAACAATTTTTGATGTGCAATAACTTTTATAATTATTGAAATATTGCTTTAAAAATTTAGGAACGTGTTTTTTTTATAAAAAACTAAGTGTACAAATTTTAAGCAATTTTAAAATTTTGAACTGCTGATTTCAATTGAAATATCCCCTATATTTCTCTATCTATACATATAAGCCTTACTACAGCTTGCCATTCTAGTTCCGTTTCTGCCCCTTCTTCTTCTAGAATCTCATTCTGTTCATTGTTCTGTATCTCATTCTCCTCTGTAGTTTCATTGCTCGAATCGAGCGGTTGAACTTGATCATTCTGTGCAATGTTTTCGTTCTGTTCGATCACCTCACCGTCGCCATCTTTTTCCTTATCGGCTTCGTTACTCTCGATTTTTCCTCTAATCACTTCACTTTTTTGAGGAGCTTCCTCAATTCCCCAGCCGGATCGACTTCCTCGTGTTTTTTGTGTTTCATCTTCTTGCTTTTTCCCATGTTGCTACTTATTTTCCTATAAAAAAAGGATTCGGGACTCTAGCACGTGCATTGCTTGGCGCGCACGAAAAAGAACTGAATAGTAGGAGAGGCGCAGTAGGGGAGGGAGAGAATTGGGCGAGTCCGGAGACATCTACAGCTAGTAATGTATGAAGAGCGAGGACGAAATATAATCAATATTTCTTTTTTGATTAGGTATGACGTGCGGACGTCGTACCTAATAATTTTAAACTAATTTTTTACAAGTAAAATAGTTCTTAAGTGGAAGGGTGTAATTTAGAAAGTAAACTATTGACAATGCTTGACCTTCAAATAATGCAATTTTAAAGATAGTACCAGTGTAGTAGTCAACCTTCAATGCATAGTTTCAACCGAGAAAACTAAAAGTGCTTTATACTTCGGTATTAATAATTCATTTGGATCAAAAGAAATTATGAAAATCAAGAAGTGTATTGTATTTGTAAATTTAATTTTTGTTGGATATGTCATTAAATTTGTAAGTTCTATGAACCAAAATTGGTTAGATCAAGTCATGCAGAAATTATTTTCTAAAGAAAAGATTTTTCATGTTACAATATTTACAAATATAACAAGTAGTAAAAATCATTCAGAAATAAATTTTATTTTCAAGAAAGTAACGAAATATTTTCCATTTATTTTAATCGATGTAGAAAATCTCATTTTTCATAATAATCGTTTTAGAAATGTGTCCATTTTTCGAAACTCACGATCAACAACAGTATATGTGATTATTCAGTACCAAAATGAATTCTATATCCAGAATTTTAAAAATACTCTCCAATTTCTTGTGACAACAGCACCACTATTTATGAGACCAAAATGTTTATTAATCTTTTATACTGACAATAATTTACTTAATTTCTCTGAAATAGAATTACAAGAACTATTAAAGTTCGCTTGGTCCTTAAAATTTTTGGATTTTATTATAATAATAGCGAATAATAGAAATGAAGTGATACTAGAATACAATCCGTTTACAAAAATATTTCATAAAAAGTTTTTAAGTGCAACACATATTCTCTTTTCTGACAAACTGCAAGATATGAATGGGTTCATCCTCAATACTCTCCCATATAATAAAGCACCGTACGCAACTGAGAATGAAAAATTGAATAAAAAAGAAATCTGTTATGGAGTGGAGTGCAATATTATAAGAACGCTGTCCCAACATTTAAATTACACTATAAATTTTGTGGACAATTTCAACGTTAACCATGTACAAGATTTGATCGAACAATTGTATAATGAAGATTTTAATATAACATTTGTAACACTCCTGACAATATATGAAATCCATAATAAGGACGTGCTGTTTGCTAGGCCCTTTTATCCCGAATACATTTGCTTAATCGTACCAAATTTATATATTTACGACTTAAGTAATTTCAAGTCTTTATTTCTATATTTCAGTGTGTCAACTGCAATTCTATGTACTATCTTATTTACTACTAAACTATTAGGATTTTATTCAAAAGACTGGGCAAGCATGAACATCTTTGCAGTGCTACTAACAATCTCTGTGCCTAAAAAACCGAAAATGGTTAAGGAAAGGTTCGTTTATCTGAGTATAGTGGTAATATCTATAAAATATTCTACTGATACTGTAGCTATATTAACTAATCAGAACGTAATACGAAAAAATGAAATATCATTTGATCCTTTACACGAGTTAAACAAACCATCATTACCTATTTATGGAAATAAAGATATCATTGGAGAAACAGAAAAAGATTTTCGTAATGTACAAAGAATTGATGCAGGTAAAGATTGTCTTATAAAAATGCTCAAATTAAAAGATCGCATGTGCATTATTCCACTGACTTATGCAACATACTTTATCAATAAATTCAAAGATAATGAAAAAATGCCAATTATAAAAGTAGCCTATCCTCCAATACAGTACGACTTTGGTGCATTTCTTTTTGAAAAAGGATCACCATTTGTTGAGAAATTCCAAGATAAAGTACAAAGAATAATCGAATCAGGGATCTGGGCAAAGTGGAACAATTTAAAAATATCTAGTAAATTACATAATCAAACTGATATCATTTTTGTTAGTTGTAGACCTCTAACTAGTATTATCATGTTGTCTGTAGGATACCTAATTTCATTTGTAGTTTTTATTTTCGAAATTATAAAGCACAACAAGCAATTTCGAATTTAACAACTCCAATCACATGAATTTGATTTTAAATGTTGAAACATTATATCATAAATAATTTCACATATAAACCACAATAATATATTAACAAAACAAACCAAAAGTCGTGTTTGATTCACTGAGAAGTGTGTTCTTGGCTGTACAAATAATACTAGTAATAATTCTTGTAAAAACTTGGAAAAATAATAAGTATGTTGACTTAGTAAAACAATATGCTTGTGTCATTGGTTCCACAAGTGAATCAAAGCGATCTTGAGATGTACGCATTAATGAATCTTAGTGTTCTGAATAGTTTTTAAACATTTTTGTCTGCAAACTGCTATTCTCTATGTTAAAGCATTTTATTGAAGAACATACAAAATTTGGTATAAAAATGATTACACATAAAAACTAGTTTCTTCTACATATTGAGTGCACAATTGAATTTACTGTTGTTATTCTATTTCGACAATACTTTAAACATTGTCAAAAGTTCCCTTCCTCAATTCATCTTTAAATTCACAAAACCTCAGAGCACTTCCGACTTGCCAGCGTCGCATTAAACTCATCGTTAAAAAGGGCGCGCCGCACAAAAATAAACGCTCTTTACTCCTCTTACCATTGCCAGGGGCAATTTGCAGTGGTGGCCCGATATAAATCAGCTGCGGCATTTGGACTATTGCGAACGTGAGTAGTTTAAGGAAGCCGCGTGTGCTCGCACGCGAAATCGATAAACGAGAAAGATGCAGGGTGTAGAGAAAGAAGAAGAAGAAGAAGAAAAAAAACAAAGAATCGAAATTGCAGTAGCGGCCTTTGTTGGGTAGAATAAAGTCGGTGGAAATCAGAGCCGCGTGCGTGCGCCGAGTCGATTTCGAGAGTAGCGTGGATTCTTCGAGAGGGACGAGCCGTGTGTGATTGGAGAGATAATCAAGTGTGCCGAAGGTATCCTGATGAAATTCCCAACGGATGTTTGTTAGCGCTCGTGTGTAAGATTGAACATGGATTTTGTTGTACATATAGTGTGTTTGAAACATTGTTTATTGTCTATACAACTTGACAGATGTTTTGTCACTGTAACTTTGGAGTGTCAATAAAAGTTTATTGTCAAGGAAAACTGAAATTTCTGGAAATATTCGACATGCAAATCAGTTACCAATACAGAATGCAAATATCGTTTTTATTGGAAATTCAATTTAACGTTACTTTCTTTCATTCTTTTTCTATTCTTCTCGATAATTTTAATCAGAGATTCTTTCTACGTAAAATATTTCTTTTAGAATATTCCATGCCAATAACTGAATAATAAATTGATATTTATTTCTTATTCTCTAACTTTTAATAAATTAAAAGCAAATGTTTCTTTTACTCTTCTCTTTTTTCTAGATCATTTTTAATCCTTCATTCAGTAACATTACGCTCCCCTAAATCGAGAATTCGTACCTTCTATAAAAATAAAATTATCGACTTCATTTTGCTATATTTAAGGACCTTGTAAGTACTTGCCTGCAATAAAAAATTATTACGCTTGGGAACAAGCGGTTCCGATAAAATGTGCAAAATAGTACGACTTTAAAATTATTTTCATAATTCCCTGTCACCTATAGTAATAAATTGAATTTTGTCCATTTTTCCTGAAATCATACAAACCCAACCCAACCCAACCCAACCCCTTTGAACATCCAAGTAATACTTATAAAAATATATGTTATTTATATTTGAAATGTATTTCGTACATATATATATATGACTTCAACTGGTCATACATATTTGTCGGTCACTTTCATCAAACGAATTCAATCAAAAAGATATTGTATATTAAAGAGCTGATTACGAGGCAGTCGCACTCGTATAGTCCACTCGTTAAAAGCTCACTACCCACATATCCCCTTGTCATATAATTCACTAGGCATTTGAAATTCCTCATCGATGACTCGCATACACTCCTATATATATATTCTCTGCGAAATTGAACCTTCGTCTCAGCCCGTCCTCGTCGTCTCCATCGATAGTGATTCCAATTAACCTCTTTTTCTTTCCTTATACCTCCTCGAAAACACTCGTCTATTCAACTTACGCTCCTATATATATATACACCTCTTGACGTATATGAATTTTGACTATCGATTCTTCTTCGCATACTCGTCGCGCACCTGCGCGAGAATGTATAAAAGAAGAAAAAAAAAATAGTATCGAGTCCGGCATAAATAACCGGATATCGCCAATTTCGCGACAAAATCGGCCGCGATGCGACGGCGGTGCGGGGGAGGACGACGCTTGGAAGGTCGCCCGACTTTTGCCACGCGACCCGGAAATATCGAGTTCTTTCTTTTTTCGTATAGGGTGGAAGAGTAAAGAGTAGGCCGTTTTTCCCCTCCCACCTCTTACTACTATATACTATTCCCAACGCGAGTATCCAAACATATCCTGCCGCTGCGCGTGTGTTATCGTTCGAGAGGGCCAGTAGAAGAATTGTCGTTCTCGGTTCGTCTATACTCGCGCGTCTGCAATCGACCGTGCGGGGAACAGCGAGCAGGACGGAATTTAATGGCCAATTTTTCCCGAGAGGTGTTGAGAGTGATGTACGGACGCTAGGGAATGTCGAGGACGATTATACGCAGCTTTTGTTGGTCATTGATTGTTACATTATTTTTGTTTAACTGTGTAACATGGGATAGTGGATTACTTGAATGAAACGAAGAATGAAAACTATATACTATTTTGTATCTTGAATGTATTTTTTATGGATTTGGTGGATTTTCATTTAATTCTTTTTAATATGAGAAGGGACGAGGTATGTGCATAGAACAATAAAAAGGATCATCGTAAGAGCCTGGAGCTCTTTTAATAAAACAGAGATTTTCAGCTTGAACGTCATTTAAGATTGTTACTACGACACCTTCACTTGTTAAAGTTAAAAGACTTTAAATTAAAAGTCAAAAAACAGCCCTTATTTTCTTTCACTTTTACTATTTGAATTGTTGTTAAAACAATTAGTACTAAAAGTTTTGTCCAATGAAGAAACAAAATGTAAGCAAAAAATGATAAAATCCAAGTTAAAAAACTAGATAAGAAACAATGTACTTTTTTGAAAAACAGGAATTTACATATACCAACGTAGAACTTTAAGTTCTTCCTGTTTTTTATTACCAACAAAATTTTCAAATGCATATACATATTTAGTATTTTAGTTTTAAGTAGTTATAAGTATTCTGTATTTCTTTTAAGGGTGCGACCGAATAGTTCGATAATTTTTTATTTCTCCTTTTTTGTACTGTGAAATACATGTAGGAAAAAATAAATGTTTTAAGTAGATACAATGTTTAGGTATAAATAGAGCCAATTAAAAACTTTTCATTTATTTTTAAAGTTATTAATAATCTTTTGATTCATGTATTTAGTTTTTACTCGGAAAAAACTCGAAAAAGATCCGATTTCGATTACTCGACGCTTGCGAATTTACTAATAAATTATCAAGCCATTGAATCGTTTTAGATATTAAATTAATGTGCTAACTCAAAATTATAGATAATTCTAATACGTAATTTTATAATTTACTATATTCAAGATTATTTAAAAATATACGAAGAAATTTTCGAACTAATCGACCCATTCCTAATTTCTTTAGTTATAAGTTTAGTTATAAGTTAATGCACTCCCTCATATAGGTAACAACCGTTTACCTCTGAGGGTTCAGGGTGTTTAATTTATGAACCTAAGTACTCTGTAAACTTTATGGTAATAAATAATAATAATAATAATAATAATAATAATAATATATCTTTGAATAAAACTTTTCAATTTATATATTATGATTTCAACATTACACAATTTTTTTTCAGTGGAACAGCTACTAATAGTAAACAAAATATAACTACAAAAAAGTCTGAAACTGAATTAATGATTTTTTCTAAACACCCACACATTTTAACAATAACGAAGACTAAAAAATATAATCTAATTTTTCAAATTTCACTCAAGCTGTAAAGAAAATTTCCTAATCCAGAAACTACACTATCACGTCGCGCCACACTCGACCTTTTCTACTTACCTCGCGCGTTAACATTTTCTTCACTCTCCCCTCAATTTTCATACATTTTCATACAGACTCACTCAGCGTAAACATATCTTCTCAAATTTATCACAACAATAACATCCCATCAACGGCTCGGAAACAAATGCTCGTACCCCTCTTCCCTCCCCCTTTCCGCACTCTACACACTATTTTGTAATTGGCCTCGGCGCTCTAATCCCATCAATTTCTTCCTCTCCACAGGATCATCCACTGCTCTAATCTCGCTCTCAACCAAAACAAAGCCTCTTTCTCTCTCTCTTGTGGCCATCATCATCCATCATCCGTAATAACAACGGGTATGTGTGTGTGTGTAAAAAAACAGAAGCGGTGAGAAAACGGTCGTCCGTAGGTTTATTGGACCGCGGCGTAAGGGAGAAAAAAAACGCTTGAACGTATAGCCTCATTCCAAACACGTGCGCGCTTGTGTGCAACGACGACGACGAAAGACGCGAGCGCTTGTAGTCTTACAAATTGCACGAGCGGTCGTGCATCGACTCATGGTTCGCTTGCTCGCGCGGTGTGTTGTGCGGGTAAACGAGTGTGACGATGCGGGGGCGATGTTTGGACTCTCACGTCGCTGTGAGTTATATTTTAGCTTGCACAGGTTTTGGGCTTGCTTTGGTTTATATAAATTAACAAATGACTTTTGTTTTTTTATTTTAGAGGAAAAAATGTTATATTTAGGTTACTGTATAAATTGTGATTATCTGATTAATTTTTAATGACGCAAGCTACTTTTTAACCGTATAAAAAAATGTTTACTGCTTTCCGAGTTATCGAGGCTCTTTATTTCATCTTTCACAGTAGTAAAAAAAAAAGAGCTGACGATAAACGAACCGGTGCTCTTCGACAATTAAATTTCATAAATTTTTATTGTCAAATAGCTCGAAGCAGTCGCACACGCGCACATGTATATACCTCAACCATAAAAATGTGAAAAACGCCGAACCGCGAAAAATCGTAAATAACGACTGAATTTAAAAGAGTCGATCAAAATGCGCACAACTCGCATATCCCTATATACCTGTACTTTCAGCTTAATGAGCCGCATCGTAATATTGCAGTACGCGCGCGTATTGTTTTTTTTTTCGGAAACAGCTGAGCGCGCACGCGATCGTCCCCCGTGAAATGTTCTCTCTCCGCCCGCGCACGCGCACATTCATAGCGTGGCAATCCCACAAACCGCTGAAATATCGCAGCACGCGAAAGCGTAACTTCATAGGAATTTTTCATTTGAAACCGCAGAAGTCGCGGAAAACTTTAAGCCACGCGTTCGCGGTGACGATAAATAGCCTGGAATTTTGGATAGTCAGACATCTATTATCATATGTTTTAGTTGTAGTTAAATATTTAGTTGGTTTCAAGTAGTTTAATTATATGTTGGTTTAATTGTATTCTATTACTTTAATTATATTATGTTACTTTAACTGTATGGTATTTAAATTTAAATTTATAGCCTTCGAAATTTTTTAAGGCGAGTCAAATAACTATTTGTTAGTTTGTGTCAGTGATTAAAATTGCATTTTTTTTAATAAAAACTGTATAAAGGAGACCTTAAATGATTTCATTCATGAAAATTGAAAAAGTTTATTACAAAGGTTTCAAAATTGATTCTAAAACAGAAAAAGGCTTTTCATAAAAAAACAAACAATAAAAACCAGTAATTGAAAGTTTGATAAAACAGTCATTACAAGAATAGTTCACAATAATCGTTTTATTCAATCCTCCCGCAATTTTGCACAAAAAAACCACTACGTAAATAAACACCAGTATTGATGACCACATCTAAATCAAAATTACACTCCTGTGCATCCCTAGCGCTACAATATTTTTCCTTATTAACCGAACGCGCGTGCCTCGCACTCTCTCCTTATATTCTCGCCCCCTCAATTTACATACTCTCGAAGGCCCGTAAAATCCACAGGACCGAGAAGAAGCCGCGAATTTACGAGCAGTGGCACTTAGTGCATTTTTCCCTCCTCGCACCTCTTGCGTCTCTGCACGTTGCTCTCCTTCGCGTTGATAAACCGCTCGAGAGTAGTGCACGTATAGGATATAGAGCTTTCGGTGCGCGCGGGGTGTGTGCCAGCAACGTGGAGACGCATTATTTCGCGAGTGGATTTATCTTGGAGACTCTGCGTCGTCTACTTTATTCGTCGCGGCGACCGAACGACTTACGACGATGGCCGAGGGATCGAGAAAAGTTGGGTACAGGGGGCTGAGGTGGAAATGGAAATTTTGTAATTGTGGGGAGAGGGTGCGAAAGAGAGTGAGAAGAGGGAGGGGGGAAGAGGAAGATTTTGGGTTAGGATGTGATTTATAGAGTGGAAGAGTGTATAGGTATGTCTATGAGTTTTTTGAATTTATGAGGTTAATTAATTTTTTCGGATTTTAGGCGGCGGTGCGTGTGTAATGATTGTACGATGAATAAGTGCGGATATGTAGAAGTGTAGCACAATAGTGCGGTTGGGAATCAATTGTTTGGTTTGGTAATATTATAAATGTTGTAGACGTGAAGAAATGTTTATGCTGAAAAAAGATTAATGGGTGGTTCAAAAAAATCTAAAATTACAATATCTGGGAACTGCATTCTCTATTTAGCTTTATATATCAGCAATACATCAATAACAATAATCAATGCATATGAAATTTCTGATCAATGAAGTTTCTAGTGTCTTATATAAAATTTAATACTGTATTTCAAATCATGTCCATGTAACAAAAAGTATTATCAAAACGAAGTGGAAAGTAATTACAGAAACTAAATGTACTAAACGTTTCTCACTTCAATCGTATATCTCGCGTGTTAACATGATGTCAGGCTTTGAAAATTGCGTTACTTAACGATATACACGAACAAATGACATATTTTACTACGAGTCCAATCCAAGGCGATTCCTAGTCGAAGGTAAGCCAATTTACTTTATGCAGTCAGCACTCGAAATAAATACATCCACGTCCACTACAACAGCAGTGAGCGTCTCCTGTATAACCATCAACAACACCGAATCGTTTAATTTATCGCCGCGTATATTTTTTGCATTGTAAATCGCAACGCTAGCTTTATCTATTACATCAAGATAATTTCACAACATGATTTACTCCTAAAGAACAAATGGTTTGTTTGTAAAATTAAAATACACCTGCTTAGACTGCAAAACACATCGTTTCTTTTCTACTCTAACATTTCATGTCTCATTCCATATACGAATCTGATACCTACTACACTATACAACGAAACAACTACAACAAACCTCATCATCATTCATAAGTCAAAATACCTTCACACAGTATACACACTACAAAAATCACGAACCGAAATTCCCCGCATTCAGCGCTTAATTAAACCACCCCACGTACACCCCACCCCCCTCGCCATCCCCTTCGTCCAGTTCCTCGCGGAATTCGCGCGTGCACGCGACCCTCGTATATATATACCCCCTCACAAGTAAAGACCTCGGTTGCCGTTGGACTACTATAGCATCGCTAGTAACAACCTATACCTCTACCTACCTATTCCATTGCTGCTGTTACTGCAACTCGCGCGAGCGCTGCTGATTCACCGCGGCACGGCACGCACAGAGAGAGAGAGGGAGAGTGTGATTTAGCTGGGACGCCGTTGGCTGTGATAACTCTCTCGCGAGTCAATATCCGAGGATCGACGACTAGTAGTCTAACCGTACCCCCCCCCCCCTCCCCGCGGGCTATAGTAGTTGCTGCTGCCTGCCTGCCTCGTTATTGACGAGATTGCGGGGGTGGTTTACGGGTGAGAGAGAGAGGGAGTTGTTGGAGAGATGGTTAAGGAAGGATGGATGTTTTTTAAAGGGTGATCGATTGATTTTTTTGGATGGTTTATGTGTATGGAGATGCCTCGTTGTTTTATTGAGTGTACGGTGACTGGATTATCTTTCTTTTTAGGAGGCCGGAATGGTGTGCGACAATTAAAGAGATATTTTTAGAATGGTGTATAGTGTATATTATAGTAAGCTTGTTAAACGTGAATTGGAATTTCGTAGGAGTAGCTATAGACATTTTATTTTTGGGGGTCACAGTGGTTGAACGTGTTTACAGTGGTTCGGTAATTGTGTAACTGAAAACATTCGATGAAATGGAAGTGTATGATAACGTGAAAGCGGAGTATATACGTGACCCGGTTGCGGTATTATTTGGAAAGATATTTAAGGAAAAGCATTAGTTTGTACTATATGTTACATATAGAACAGTTTGATTGTTTTATGTTCCGTCCTATTTTTACTTCCAGTTGCATGTAGCTAACTTGCAGAGGATGAAAAGTGTTGTCACGAATTATTAATTCATTAGTCTCAAGACGCAACGTATACTATTTTAGCACGAGATAAACAGAGCTCGGAAGTAGTAGTCGTAGTAGTATGTCAAACTTTTGAAAATTGTAAAAACGTCAACTAACAGTTAAATTTATAATTGCGCAGAGAGCGCGGCAACTTTTAGAGAGTATATCTCCGGAAAAGTTACTTCTCTACGCCTGCCCTGCTAATTAGCTTTTAACCTTATCCCTCGTTATATCGTGGTGTAGCTTACACTGACCTATTGTATATAATTTGGATTTGTATATTACTCGAACTTAACAATAGAAACAATTTTTTTCTATATAAAATTATTCTCATAAATATTTAACAACTTGACAAATCCAATAATTAACCTGAACAGATTTTACCTATATATACAACAAGACGTCTATTTACAAAATACCAACATTGAATCAATCAACTTATTACATCGATAAAACGTAGAAAGCTCCAATAAAAGTCTCCTTCATCCCTCAGCTACTTGGCAAATTTATCAGATGCCGAGAGAGCAAAAATCAGAACGACGCACCGTCGCTTCTGCATCTCAACCCAACCCGCTATCCTCTTAACCTACCTCGCCACAGGCGCGCATCTGCAATTCAAATTTCCCGCGCTGTGAGTAAAAGTCCCTGGGCCTATGTGCAACTCTCGAACTTCCTTCTCTCTCTCTTTCTCTCCCTCATTAAAATGGCCTATACGCGAGAAAGTAAATATATCGTTGGTGTGTCGTGCGGTATATATA